>JAUJYS010001282.1:0-17952 GCA_033995665.1 Melogona broelemanni | reverse complement strand
TCCATAAGTAAGGCTATGTGGAAATCATGTGACGTTGACGTTGAATGTGAAACTGCCCACTGTGCGGTGCGGCATGATCTGCAGTTAGCATATAATAAGGTGGAAGGGTAGACGACAAGTTACGGATAGTTTATGTCCTGTTGAGCATTTCTGTAGCCAATAGCAACGATTTTGTAGGGCAACTTTAAAAATTAATTATCAGCGATTGTAGTCAAACATAAAAATTACTAGAAATCGTTGCGTTTGGTTTGTGTTGCCACAAAGTCGATCGCTCTTACTTGGATATGTCTGTCTTCCATCTATCCGTACATTTCGATGACCTCGCGTGTCCTGTTGCATTGCAGTGAAGCTAATCACTCTAACCGGGGGGGTGCTTTTCCTCGAGCCATCTTGCCAGCTGGTCTGGCAGAAGAAAATAGGAGTTCACGTTATTTTAGATGTAAAAACACGACGTTGACATCTTCGGTCACAGTTCTTAATTGTTGAGAATGTAATTAGTAGTCGCCTAAATGACCAAAAGATATAAATTCTTCACCGTTTTCGCCTTTTTGGGTGCTAACCGATGGACCACCACGAAAGAGGGAAAAAGTCAGGGGGTTCTTCTCACAAGCAGCAGTCACAAAAGTACGTTTGGAAAATCCACATTAATTATTCGATAAGAAAACCGTGTTTCTCCCGCAATGTCAATGTAATGTCATTGTAAAATAACGTGTCTGTTGTGAATTGCAGTCAGTCTATATGCGTTGAGAAATGAAGCTGTAATTTTATTTTCTTCTTAGAAACGACTATGAACAACATCTGATTCCCACCGAGATCGGGAATTCAACAGTGCCAATCATATTATTTAATTCTGACACGGTACTGACAAGGGGAAATGTCAGTACCAGGAAATTGGGAGGTACTATTGAAATCGAATATATCCATGCAGTTAAATATCTCTTATTTTAATATGAAAATGTAAAATATAAATTTTCGTAGAACCATCACCAAGTGACATATGACATTTTATTTTGAAATACAGAACGTTTTCATCTGACATTCAAGCTTGTCCATACAGAATGTCGAATTGTGAAGTCGCTTTTAGCCGCCTACGGCTTTCACGAGGTGATTATTTCAAGATAATTTTATGAGTACTATTTTTAATTATTATACTAATCCGCTTGTTCAGCAATTGATTCAATTGATTGATCAGCAATTGATTTATTCGTGACAACTATCAACAGGTTCATCCAAGTAGTCCGGATTTTAACCTCACTTGGACCAATGCGCACATCAAACCGGGAACACTTCATTCTATGACGGAATTTCAAAAGGTTAACCATTTTCCAAGGTGAGCATCATTCTTTTTATGGATTCAATATTTATTTTTTTCTAAATAACAATTATGTTTGTGTTGCATTCTCTCATGTAATTTTATGTATGCATTATATTTAAGGGTAAAACTAAGGGTAAAGGGTTAAACTTGAATAATATCTTATTCGAATTTCAGATCATTTGAGCTGACTCGTAAAGATCGCCTGTACAAAAATATTCAGCACATGCAAAAGACAAGGGTAAAATTACTATTTTAAATGATTGAAAGAGCAATAAAAAATATAACCGTAAATTTCGATTGATATTTTGGTTTGTCAACAGAGCGCCAAGGCATTCGATATTATACCACAGAGCTTCCTAATTCCTATGGAATATGCTGAATTTTGTCGTGAGTACGCCTAATCATTTTATTTCTTGTCGTCAGTTATATCCAAATGAAAATATAAATGTTATCATGTACCTTGTAGTGTAACATGAAAGGTTAAATGTCAACATGTAGTGCAACATGAAAAAGTACATGTGCCTTATGCAATGTTGGATGCAAGAATGAACTGTGAATATGGTTCCACACTTTTTTAACGAGGCTTATTAGTACTTTTGCTTGTTCCTATTATTTTTAGAGGAACACAAAAAATGGCGTGGAATCTGGATTGTGAAACCTTTGGCCCTATCACGAGGAAGGGGAATTTTCATTGTCAGCAAAGTATGCACACTTATGAATTACACTCCTGTAATAACAATTTAATTTTCAATCATTCCTTTCAATAGTTATAAAATTGTTTCGTGATTCACTTCGAATAGCCGGACGAGCTGCCTGTCGAAGAACCCGTTCTAGTTGCCAAATATATCGATAATCCTTTACTAATAAGTGGTCAGTACAAAGAAAATTACCATTTTGACTAAGCGATTCGATCATAAATGATTAACGATGAAATCGTTAATAGAGATTTTCTTTCTATTGCAATTACAAGGTTACAAGTTTGATCTAAGAATATATGTGGCTGTTACTTCGTTCGATCCATTGGTCGTTTATCTTTATAAGGAGGGACTGGCACGGTAAATCGTTGCTACGTTTCAACGTAATTTTTTTATCGATGTGTATAAATATAATAAATACTTCAGTTAAACGTGAACATTAATTTTTGTCTAGGTTTGCGACTGAAAAGTATCGCAAGGGTATTCGTCATTTGAATAATCAGTGCATGCATCTGACCAACTACAGCGTGAATCGTCATAGCGCAAACTATATCAGGTTCTTATAAGCAAAAAATATTTAAATGTACATTTGACATTATTCATTAGATTGATGATAGTTTACAGGTACTTTTGAACTAATTGTAATAAAATTTTAAAACATTAGTTGAAAATGAAAACGTCCTATAGTGAAGACAATTAAATCTGTCATTTATAAAAATGTACTTTTGTTAATTGATTTATTAATTTGATGGATTAAATTGTCTTCGCTCTCTGACGTTTACATTTTCAACTAATGTTTTGAAATTGCATTACAATTAGTACGAAAGTAGTGTTTTATTAGTCATTGGGTTTTGCATGCAATATATTTTATTTATCGATAAAAGTAGTACAAAGTAGTACATTTTATATTTTATTTATGTTATGGCTTAAGGTGCTACGATCCCAATGTAGAAGATTATGGCAATAAGTGGTCATTAACAGCTCTCCTATGCTACCTGCAAAAGAGAGGATGCAATACTACAACGTTGATGGCCCAAATCACTGACATTATAGTCAAGTCCTTAATATCCGCCGAGTTGCCCATTTCGTCTGCCTGCAAAATTGAGGTTATTCATCCGGGAAACTGTTTCGGTCAGTCACGTTACGTTTTCATTCATTAAATGAATAAATAATATAATAATTATTTTTTGAACCATTGTACGACTGTACAGACTAATGTGACAGACAAATGTGATTTATTCAATGTAATTTTTTTTTCTAGAATTATTTGGTTTCGATATATTAATTGATGAAACGTTAAGGCCGTGGCTTCTCGAAATTAATTTTTCGCCTTCGTTAGCGTGGTAATTTATTTTATTCATCATTAACTCTTTCATAAAAATTCATTGTTAATAATAAACAAATTCGAATGATATTAAATGTTTACCAAAAATAAAAATATACTGTATTTTCCGAACCATTTTCAACAGCGATATGCCCTTAGATTTGAAAATAAAGTCAAAACTTGTAGCAGATCTTCTATCGCTATCAGGTAAGCAAGAATGTAATATAGCCTGGGTGTTTTCAATGACTTTTAGGAAAGCTATTTATTAAATAATTTTTTGTTTAAATTCTATAACTGCTCTTTTATTTACAAGGCATCGTAGCCCACGATCCATTGTTATTAAGATTTCAAAAGAAGAAAGTTCCGGCCAATGCTCCAACTACTCGATTTAAGGTATGTTTTTAACGTTGAAGATTATTTTTTTAATAAAGAAGACCTATATGATTTCATCTTCATTTTTAAATACGATTTTATGAATAAAACTATTTTATTTCGTCGCCAAGCAACGGCCAAGTGGAGACACAAATGGCAATAAGAACGTAAAGCAACCAAATGAATTTGTGGGAGACGAGGCTAAAATACTCCAAATGATTCAGGAGGAGAGTCAGCGTTGCGGAGAATTTGTACGAGTCATTCCATGCGCTAATTCCTGGGAATTATATGGGTAAAAACTACAACCCTGTCCAAGACAATTTTTAAACTACAAGATTTCATATCTTAATAGAATCCAAAACTTAAAAATCCATGCTGCAATATTTTTCTTTATTTTCAAGGCAATACTTTGAGGGTCGACAGTGCTACAATTTTTTACTTCATAAGTGTCTATTTCCGTCTGTGTAAGTGGGAAACCTTTATTACTTTTATTCAAAATTGAAACTGTAGTTCTGTTTGTCAATATCTTTGTTTATCTGAGAATGAATATGGTGTGTGTATGTGAGTGTTTGTGTGTTAGTCCGTGACTGTTCACCACTACGCGATTTGCGAGGAAGAAACTCGTTATCTCGGGCGAAGCCGTGCCCATTGTCTAGCATTATTATGTCTGTTAATATAAATGCACGTTTCTTCATTTTATCTTCTTTTTTTTAGAGGAAAATTTATGTTAAATAGCGTGTACAAAGGATCAAGAGGATTATACAAAAGTTTGAAGGTTAATGCAAGAACATTTTTTGTTACATTTTTCTCACTTTCTCAGTGCAGCAACTCATTTAATAATAAAATTGCTTATTTGATTATTTGTTGTTTCATTTTTAATTTTTTCAATAAAGCAACCGATTCCGGATCAACGACAACAGTTGCCCAAAAAGTTCGAGTTAGCGAAGAAATTTATGTGTGCAGGTGAAACTGAATTTTATAGCTTAATCTTAATCTAATCGCTCATTCATAAAAATTCATTAAAAATTCATTCATAAAAATTCATAAAAGATTTCATTCGCAAAATAAAACATTTAATTATTTTACGTCTACACCTGTAGCTTTCGGCAGAACATTGGCCGCACAAAGTTCGTCCAAAACTGTGGAGAGTCCTAGTCTCAGCGATAGAGGGGAAGGATCGGCATCGAATTCCAAAAGCAGTTTGGAATTGAGCTGTTCCGAGAGTGATGGGAACGATGAAAATCAAGTTCTACGACTGTTGAAAATGGATGAGACTCTGAGGTATGCTTTGTTAATAATGTGGACTATAATGGTCTAATGTTATGGTCGGTTTCAGGCCCATGTGAAATGCTGGTAAAAAAAATCGTAATTTTTAAAATTGTTAATTTTTTCCCCAGTCAAGTTCAAGCTCGTCGTGTTTTTGCCTCGTATCTGTACAAAGTTGGTCAGCGAATGCGGGTTATCATGAAGAACGAACCGTTGGAAGAGGATAGACAATCAGCTCAACACTTTAGACAACAAATGGTATAAATAGGATGATTAATTTTAAATCGTATAAAAATATTGATATTTCACCAGTTTATATTTAAAGTGAGTTGTTGAGACTTGCAATTTAGTCACTGCAGTAATCCAATGTTCATCTCTGGTAAAATTGAATGTAATTACAATTTCTATCTCAAGAAATGAAAATAACACGTTTTGTACTTCAAATTAATGTTTTTTTTTATACATTTTGCATATTTAATTGCAATCACGTTCATCTTCATCGTTCCGTTTAGGCGATTCTCCTCTGGTGCACATCGTCATTTTGTGAATTTTGTACTCATAAACATTCAATGTTTAGATTTAATCATTTTTATTTGATTGTTCAGGAGTTGGTACTTCAGTTTTTAAACTATGCATCCGAGAATTTATTTTCACCAATCACCATAAAAAGTCCAAGTAAAGCGAAAGGAATCTACAATGAAGGGGAACTTCTATTAGTTCAATTGACCAAGTTTTTGCAGGCGTACAATCAGGTAAGCCAGTAATTTTTGAACCGGAAAACTGTATTCTTTTTAAATCAATAAATTTACATCAATTAATTTTATTTTGTCATATTATCATTTTTTTTAAATATATTTCAGGAGACGCGATACATGTCTCGGTCAGCACGTAATAATGACAGAGAATATTTTGTGAAGAAAGAAATTTTTGAAAGTTTCATCGAATCAGCAAAGTGAGTGCAAAATGTGCCATCGCACTGCATGGCAATTTGCATCTATGGTTTAATGCAAATTTGTAACGTTATTTGAAAATGTTCTGTTGCGTTTCCAGGGCTTCTGAACTCGAAGATGTCTTAATGATTGTTACCGAGCATCACTCAACAGCGTGGTTTCTTGGGACCAGAAGCAGAAGCTCAAGTGAGTAATTCAAATTAATTGTGCGGGTTTTAAAAACTATATATCTACCGTTCAAACATTTTTTTCAAAATGTTTCCAAGTGATACACGAAAATACGAGTACCTAATCTAAATCTAAGGTAATCTAAAAAAATGTTTTTGTAGTGAAATAAAAGCGTGTGGTCACGTGGGCCAACGGTTTGTGAGACCTTCGGGTTGGACTGCCGCTAAATGCTTCGACACGGAATTATAAAAAAATCTAAAAAAATAATCATCAAAACCTTTTTGTTCATATATTTTTTTTAAATCACCGTAGTGCCTAGTGCACTACAGGATTACTGCACCCTCGTGCCTCTATGGAGATATGTGAGTGACAGGGAAGGGAAGGGATGGGGAATGGCAGCTGGAACAGCCAGGCTGCAGGATCCACCTCTCAGCTCTGGACTCCCTAATGGAAACTCAGGGGTGACGCCAGTACCCCAGGATAACGAATAAACGAAAGCCTGCGCTGGGAATCGAACCAGGGACCGTCGGCTTCGTAGGATGTTGCCATACCCACTGAGCCATCGGTACGTGCACATATTGGTGTTCTTTGAAACACATGTGTCCCTCTAGTGACCAACAGAAACGCTACTATGACATATTTTTGTTTCAAAAATGCTTTTTTAATGTTTTTTTATTATTAATGATAAACATTTTATTTAATTATTTCGTATTATTTAACTAAATATAATTTATTGATATTATTTTACTAAATATAATTTATTGGTATTATTTTACTAAATATAATTACCGGTAATTGCTATCATTTTATAATTTATTTGAATCGTAGTAAAAAAAATGTTAAAATTGTCACAAGTTTAATTCACAGTGCAACATATATCTAGGTTTTTTGACACTTATGCACACATAGTATGTACGTACGCTGTAGTTTTGACGCATTCTGGTAGTTAGAGCTACTAACCCAAATTCAGAAAAAAATTGAAGAAATATCTCATTATTTTAGAATATATATATATATTTTTTTAATTATTTAGAGATTTTAGAATAAAAATAAAAATACAGAAAATTAGTTGCAAAAGGGTAGACCATACTCAGAATCAGCGTTGAACTGGTTTAGCACAGCTGGAATAGATTTAGAATTTAGAATTAGAATAAATTTAGTAAACATTTATTTATCTTAGAATTAATAATTTGAGGAATTTTAGTGTTCTGATTGGTGTCGTCTCACATACCGTGCTGGTAAAATTCCATGCCAACACGAACTTTTAATGCAGCCGACAAAAAAATACGGCTGACTGTAGACAGTGTCTGTTGGTGATGTGTCCCTGACTCCGCCCCCCTGTAATGCACGTATATCCGAGAGAGGGCTCGCCCGAGTTCGTCTCCGTGTCTGCCTTTTATTCGTGAGGGAATAATTTGCCATCTCTGACGTCGCCGCTACTGCTTCTGGTGGTGAAAGCGGGAGACTCGGCAGCCTTGGTTCTGTGCCAAAGTGAGTGGGTGAACGACGGACAAAGTAAGTGGGGATGCAATCGTTGGCTCGAGGACACGTGATTAGCGCAACTTCCGGCAAGGAAATGAAACACAGGTGACGCTGGCGTAGCTGTATGTGCACGTGCGTCATAACGTGACTGTTCTTTTAGGCGTACACGAAAAAAAATGCAATCAGTCACGCATTGAAAGCAAAAGCTTGCTATCAATACCATTATTTACTCATTGTAATGTAACGTGTTTTGTTGTTTTAATATTAAAGTTGTATCTACCTGTTTCAATTTTAATATTTAAATTGTTTATACCTGTTTTAATTTAAAAATTAAAATTGCATCTACCTATTGTAATTTTAATATTAATATTGCATCTACCTATTGTAATTTTAATATTAATATTGTATCGGCTTGTTTCAATTTTAACATTTTACTGCATTGTGATCTGACAGCAAGGGTACGTTTGAGTGCAAACCATCTTATATTTTGTATTTCATGTTCGTGTAGCTTGCTCGAAGGTTATTGTCATGATTGAGCATCCCGGGTTTGAAACCTTGTCTAGAGCGTCTTAAATATTGTATTTAAGCAACTAGGGACATCCCCGGAGCCTACTACATATTAATGGCCACGTCTTTCGCTAATAAATCTCACGGCCTCAAGAAAACCGAGTTATGCCACCCTACCACCCATTCTCTAGCCACCGGCGAACCACGCTCCACTTAGCATCTCCGGGCGACAACCGATGACTCCTGTTTACCCTCTCCAGACATCAACATACCCCACTTCTCTCTCCCTCTGTTGGTCCATCCGGCCCCTACGGGCGTCCGGCTGTCTACGGTTGCCAACGCACGCATAACAACTTATTAATTTCGGAGACGTCTCTGGTGTCGTCGACGGAATACTATCTCCACAATGACGTCACCTCTCGAGACGTGTTCATTGTGTGGGAGCAGGGTTGTCAGTTATATCCACTACAGTGAGGGAAATTTCCCCAATAAAAAAAAATAAAACCAAAAAACAGTGATACTAGAGCCTATTTTGTCAATTGGATATTTATGAAGAGAACTTTAACTATATTTATGTTTTTTTAAATACATTGTTCTCTTCGAGCATTATTGTTATTGCGGATATTCACATTTTATCCCTTGAGTTTCTTAGGAAGATACGCCGAATTTTAGTCGTTTTTGGTAACTTGATTTTAGTCGTCTCGTTTTGCAGTGCATTTGATTTGTTCCATGTGTTATGTGTGTTAAAGCGCGTGTTCACTCGAGACGGTTTCGTTTATTCGATTTCAGTTAATTTGAGCGAATCGTCTGAGATGCTGGAAAATTGTTCGACTCTCCCGTTTAATACACTCTGTAATAAGACGTGTATTGTAGAATTAGGGTTATCACCTGTTCGAAGAACATCAGCGCCCACTAGTATCAGCCCGTATCAAAGTGAATGTAGTGGAGGGGGAAGGGAAGGGGGAGTGAACATAAAATAATTATACACATACTGGGGAAGTGCTGCTGCGTTAATGCTTTTCTGATAATAATTAATTCGTTCTATTACCGCATTAAAATTTCTTAATGTCAACATGCCGGGCCGCTTGGCGCTCATTCCTGTCAGCCGCCGATCGATGTGCCACAAATTTCCATTCTCAGCTGCACGTGCTTTTACTGCACGTGTGCCCGCGTTCGCACACTGGAGTGTCGAAGATCTTCGGGGATTGGGGTGTGTTTGTCTTTTCGCGTTTACTTTTGCGTTCGTATTTACTTTTTGCCTATCAAAATGCTTGTGAATATTATGTTTACACGAATAAAAATTATACTTTAATGTTTACTGTAATCAGTAATCGTTTTTTATTGGTCTTATGAAACATTTGGTGTCGATACGATACGGACGTGTTTACAAAGATCAAAATTGTTCTATATGAAAAATAAAGATTTAATAAATAAAGCAGTAAATAAATAGTCAAGAAGCTTTTAATCTGTCAGTTACAGAGCATATTGTATTATTGAATTTTTGCGAATTTTTTCAAAGCATTCTGTAAATTTGAATTTTGAATTGGCGCTATAAATAGGATCAAAACATTGAAACCAATTTTCTTAAATAAATTTGTTGGCTAAAGGGGTAGGGGGTTGCTAAAGGCTAAAGGGTTGGCTAGGGGTAAAAAAAATAGATAAGGAAACATAAAATTTCGGCTCCCATTGAATCACTTCATTCCTCGTCCCTTTATTTCTTGATAATTAATAATTAGAGTTGGAAATACTAAAATTAAGAGAGGCAAAAGGAAAACACTAACGCGCCCCAATTTCGAATGAGCTCGACATTTTCAATGCGAATGAGGTTTTTCTGTATCGCACACGCGCCGGTAAAGATCTCTTCCGACTTATTTACATTATTGAATATTCAAATGAAGCTTGTTTCATGCGCGAAATAAAATTTGGTGCCTGTCAGGTTCGGCTCCACCGTGCTACACACACACACACACACATGTTCTTCTGTGTAAAATATTCAGCATGGCTCCATTAAATCTTGTAGCTAGCTGATTCGCGGATGATTTAGCAACGTGTTAAGCATACGTAAAAATGCAGTCAATTAGGGGAATTTTGTTTTAACTTGGCAATATAAGATCAAATATATTTTTCTTTATATTTCGGTGAGTGCTCGACTTGTATTTCCAAATTGGCGGTTTTTGCATGCATATATACAATTTTTTATGAACTAATTTTAATTTGCATGTATTTTTGTGAGAAAAATATTAAAAAAAAAAACACTTCATATTCATGAAAGTGCTATTTTTTTTTTTAAATTATCACATTAGTGATTATCACTTCAGAAAATTCTGTACCCCACCTATTGTTTAGGCAATGTCAGAGGGACACATTTTTAACCCGGATTCGAAGAAACGAGAGATCCAGTCGGGAATCAAACCCGGGATCGTGGAACCGCGCAGCCAGTTTAAATTCCGACTGTCCGACTAATCTCATAAATCATTTTGTCCAGTTTTGTTTGGAGAAAATATCAAGAAAACGATTTTGCCTTTTAATCCCGAATTTGCGTGAAAGCTAACCCAAATTGAAGCCCAAATTTTATCCCGTATTTATCTCGTCTCTTAAATGTATTTTTATGTCGAACAATGGGCAAACACAAGTGCATCACCGAATCACGATCATAGTAGGAGTCACGTTCAAATGATTTTACCAACCAGGACAACTCACTCTCCGCTCGTGACTACATTCAGTGGTGAATGACACGTCAACTTCGGCAACGATTTCTTTTCACATGACCCGACAATGGCCCGCCGGCCGTTCATTTCAACGCATTGTGTCTAAGTTTACTTCTATCCAAGCACATTGCGCCATGAACGCTGGCTAGACGCTTGTGCGACTACGGATTTTTTTTTAACGTGTATACGTTTAGAAAATCGCTAAATTGGGAGAAAAACCAAAAACTTTAAAAGTCGGATGTGACGTCAAATTTTCGACGGATATGACGCACAACATCACAATTCGTCGATATCCTTTAATTGTAAATGACAGTCTACACGACTTCTCTTATGGAATTTCTCTTCTAAAGTCGATTCGCTATCCATTTTTTGTTGTTCAATTCACCGCATTGAGTAGCACTGCAGGAGTTTCTGTACCCCTCCAATCGCCTCAAAAGAACAATTATGGAAGGGCACATTTTCACCAGTACTCCAGGATCGAATAATCGAGAGCCTGCGCCGGGAATCAAACCCGGGACCACCTGCACTGCAGTCGGTTGCAATATCGACCGGGCTAGACGGGTAGTACCATTCTTTCACAAAGTAAGCCTTTCGGTCAAAAAAAAAAAAAAATTAAAAATAGGAAACCTAATTTTCTTATACACTCTGCGAAGAAATTTTATTTTATTCCATCTAATGGACAGCGCGAGAATTTTTTAGGGCTGATCGACTGCTAACCTTGTAGCCGTTCACATTCAACGTCGTTACTCGGACTCGTTCTTTTTTGTGCTGCGTATTCACGAAAAAGATCACGTCTGTGTCGCCCAGCAGACAAACACCCCCTTTTTCTGCTGGATGGTGTGTGGGACCCTGGCACGGATACACATCGATATTATCCATTAGTCCTTTGTTGTAACCGCGCCCGTCGCACTCCCCCCTCCCTGGCGGAATGGTGGAGGACACGCGCTGGCAGAAAAAGATTGTCAACACGTTTTATGCCTATTGCCGAGAGACGATTTGCCTACTGGTAATGCGTTCAATTTCTCAACCCACCCACCATTTGTCCGTTCGATCGCTGGCGTCGAGCTATCTGTCGTAGCGATCGACACCGACATAGTAGGATGGAGCTACCAATATGTCTGGGGTGGTGAAAGGGTGTGGCGGGTTAGGACTGGCGTGTGTCTTTATGGGTTCTTTTTTTTTTTTTTTTTGGAAGGGTTCGATTTTTTTTGGAGCCGGAGTGCACCACTGAGGGATGGGCGTTCGACTGTCGGTGTGCCCCAACACACATGGAAATGGGAACGAGTTCCGTAACATCGCCAAAAATGAAGACTGGCAGAGTCTGTCAAACTCTGGTATAAAGGAACATTTTGTCAATGTTGGCGATATATTTGAAAATTACGGGTGAAATTTTTTAAAATTATATCATTGCCCTGAAATTTGAGAAATTATATATAATTGTTTAAATATCATTCAACCTTGAATGATCTTGAATGGTTTCATATTTAAAAAATGAAAATGTTCGCACGTAAATTTTGAAATATATCGTAAACATTTATTACTTATTTCCTTATTCTAGAGTTCACCACACTCTGTTCGTCTTTATTCTTGGCGCAGTGTCAGAAATAATTTCCTCACTCGTCCTATCTCGTGCTAACACATGCCATTTATTTTTATTATACCTTTTATTTTTATTAGCTACTTATACAACTTATTTGTTTATAGCATTTTTAAATTATAGAAATGGTACATAATCTTTGCTTGGCATTGAAAGTGCGAGTTAGTTTGAATAACTTTTAAGAGGAGGTTGCGATTATTAATAATACATTTTAACGCGTGCCACCTGTCAGTTAGTATAAAATCAATAATTAAATTCTTAAATAATTCTATACATGTTCCCAATAAAGGTTATACTACTCTTTTGGGTTGGGCGATTCAGTTATATCGTCATAGTTTAATTTGGACGATTCCCAATGCGTGTGCTTATCCTCCCCCGCCCCATCTTCCCCACCAGCATCACCACTTCCCATTCGGATAGAAATAACGTTAGGGAATTTTATTGAACTATGGATCCGTGACAGGGGCACCCTGTACAGTTTGTCTGGGGATACGATTGTTGCTAGGGCGCAAATCGTGACACTGTGTTACCCCGTTTAGTTGTCACTAAATTTAAAACTAGCATGTATTATTAATATAACTTATAATATTATAAATAATAAACAACTCGTCTAGTCCAGTCGGAATTACAAACAAACTGCTGTGCGGTCGTCCCGGGTTCGTAACGACCGCACCGCAGCTCGTTTAACTTAAACTTATAAAATAAACTAATAAAATAACTAATAAAAACAATTAAAAAACTGTCCACTTAATGTTCCAGTGAAAATTAATTATGGAATTTTTTTTTTCTCTTTTAACTAAACTGTCCGAATTAATTTGAACCTATATGTGTATTACCATAGTAAACCGGCGCAGTGTAGTGTCTACTGTTGAGCGTAGTGGTATTCAGTACAGTGGTCAGCAAACACATTTATTCAACGCGTTTTTCTGAATGAACGAGCACGCTGCAGATGCTTTTTTAGCCCTTTAAATAAAATAACATTTTCCTAGAGCCAAACGAGGAAAGGTGATTAGTGGGAACGACCCCTCCTGCTCGCTACTCTTTGGCAAATGCCTTCATAATTTGCGCACACCGGCGACGGTCTTTTGTCTGGCTACCAACGACCCGGCGCTGAGCCTTTCTCTCAAATGGTTGCCTGTGAAAACTTCGTTCTTGGCGGAACGACCAGGAATATTTCAAAAGTTCAATCTGGTATTTTTCTTTGCAATAACAGTTCGCCAGTGACGGATAAAACTTGTATCTTTTTACTTTTTTTTTCGCGTTTGCACCCACGCTTGTCTCCGGGGAATTCGTTTCGGCGATAGACAGGCAACTTGCGCCTTGCATTTTCACACACACATATATTTGTAGGTATATATACATGTTTGTTTGCCTGTCAAAATTGTATTGTCAGCTCACGACCCGGTAGCTGTGACGGCTGGCTGGAAAAGAAAAGGGAATTGTCAAAAACCGAATTTTTTCTTCTGATTTCTATTTATTTTTTCCTTCGGGGGGGAAAAATTCCGCTACCGATCCAAATATCACGTGTGCACAAGTTCTGAGAATGATACTATTTGCACGACAGGTCAAAGGTGAAAGTAAGTCTATAATGTTATTTAAACCATGAGATTATTTTACAGTGTTACTGATGTTTAAGGAACAAAATATAAGCATTAAATTTATAAATCTATGAGTAATTCAGTTTAATTTAATTTTCATTTAATTTGTTTTATTAAAAATTTAAAAAAAGGTATCAGGAGAATTAGGAATTTAAAGATTATTATTATTATTTAGTTTATACAGTACATGTTTACACATGTAATTTTACACATTAAAAAAAATAGTTTATAGATATAAACTATTTTTTTAAATTATGACACTGAATATTATAAATGACACTGAATATAACTCAAAAGTTAATAAAATAATTTAAAACATGAAATTTAAAAAATTATATTTCAGATTATTTGTTTTTCAGTCAGATTTTTCAATTTGTTTTATTGGTAATGTTCTCAAAATTCATATAACCTAAGCTATTTAAATATATATTCGATAAAGATTTAATTAAATTACTTTCTTTTCAAATTTGATCTTTGTAGTGAGATCGTTTAGATATCTCGTTCTATTCGAAGTTTTAAGTAGTACTTTAAGTGACTCAATTGATGTATAAAAAAAAGAGCAGCGTATAATAATATACCGCGTTGAGTCAAATATCTCTCTAGAAAACTGAGCACATACTTGTACATGTAGTTTACTCTTGTTGTCATAAGGAAGATAGCCAGGGTGTTTTGACTGAACGAATCGATAAATAAAGAGAAACAAGTTACGCGGCATCCCAATTTTTATCCACATTGAATTCCATTTCTGTGCACTGCATGGAAATGTCATTGGGAATCCTTTAAAACGGAATGACACGTGAAACACTCGAGCATAAATGTATTTTAGATTTGTCATGTGGCGCCACATTGTACGTCCATATACTTTGGATGATCACTTTATTAGGTCACTTTAACACGTTGACCTAAGGAAGTTGTGACCTATTAAAAGGGTCCCCACTGTTCATGTATAGAAACAGCACGCGCGTTTTAACTGCGTGCGCGACGCCAAACTATTGCCTCGTATTTTTTTTTCTCACGTAACAGGTAACAGAAATTGCCGTTGCTCAACTGTGGTTTGAGAAATCGCGGCCTAGGGAGCAAAAGAGTAAATAATTGAGTAAATATCTAAACCACCTTTTAAGCTTCTTACAGCAAGCACCATATATCAATATATATTTATAACATTGGATTAGACCAAGGTTAGTATACAAGATTAGTATACTAATCTTGGGATTATACAAATTAATTTAAAAAAAAATGTATTTCCATGTATTTTTTTAGTATTTTCTAAATTTAGGGTGTTCACAATGGCTTAAGTTTTGTTCTTTCAAGAGTTTGCTTTATGTTGAAAATACTTATTAATTCTACGCACATTCTACTTTACATTATTCGTGTGGTCTACAGAGCCAATCTATCGTCGTTTTATCCTTGTTACGACGTTGTTTTATCCTTGTTGCCCTGAGGTGGCACAATCGATGTTAAAGATCATGCTTGAGGTTGGTAGCGTCTTGAAATTGTCTATGTCCCGGTACCTATTGTGTGTTGAATGAAGTGAAACAGATTAAATGACAGATAAATACATAAAATCAGTAAAATAATGTCTAATAGTAAATAATAGTGTGATAAAAATAAACTTTACAACGAAAAAAAAAATTCGTAAAGAATCTAAAAAAGAAAAATAGGTAAATATGAAGCAATCACTATTTTAGATTAAAAAAATGTTTTGTAACATTTGACGCTCATTTTGCGCCTGTCCGGGTTTGTGTACGGCGGCTGAATGAAACATGCGCTGCATCCGTAACAACCGACGACGTGTCTCGCGTGTCAAGCGACAAAATGACGCTATTTTGTAACTAGCAAGTTGAATACAAAATGTATATGCATCTGTATATTTTGTATACGTGAACAGCTTTAACATTGATAGGCTAGGTGGGGAAAAAATTCTCAGCACGAGCGTCACTTTCATCACCCTAACTAATAATACAGAAGCGTTGAATTTTGCCGCACTCGATCAAAATAAATGATTTTTTTTTTTGATGAATGCTAATTTAAATGGAGATATCCATCGGAGATTACCATTATGTTGTTACGCTAGAAAAACCCTACTATGTGTATTAAATTTTACTTAACGAATGATCTATTTTTTTTTTTTTTTTAATCACCGTAGCGCCTAGTGCACTACAGGATTACTGCACCCTCGTGTCTCTATGAAGATATGTGAGGGGCAGGGTAGTGAAAGGAAAGAAGATGGATGGCAGCTGGAATAGCCAGACTGCAGGATCCACCTCTAAGCTCTGGACTCCCTAGTGGAAGCTCAGGGGTGGCGCCAGTACCCCAGGCTAACGAATAAATGAAAGCCTGCGCCGGGAATCGAACCCGGGACCATCGGTTTCGAAGGATGTTGCCATACCCACTGAGCCATCGGTACGTAAAAATTAGTTTAAGAAATGATGAAAAAAAATAATGATGATTTCATAGTGATCGTTAGATACGTTATGGTATATCTGGGGGACGCCTCGGTGATTAAATGAATGGCTAGAAGCTATTAACTTTTATTCTTTATTTTCTCACTATTCATAATTTAATTGAATAATTTTCTATCTTAAACTAATTAAGAAACCTGATGAAATCGCATATCTCCATAGAGACAGGAGGGTGCACTAGGCGCTACGGTGATTTAAAAAAAAATAAAAAAATAAAAAATCATCGCCAAAGAATCGCTCTTGTGATCATGTATGACACTTTTATAAAATAAAATAAGCTTTCCATCTTTTTTCCCAAACAAGCATCATTCATTCGAATTTTAGGTAGTCAACGATGGTGTCAAGGAGAGTTCAGGATTGAATCTGATACAATCTCTAATTTAATAAACTACTACCAAGATTAAATTTGCTACAAGCAGTGCGTGATCGGCAACAACATCGGTCAGGTGGGCTGGATCTTTTTAATCTCATTATTTTGCAATATTTCCAACCGGAAAAGTTTCTGTTGACGTTAGGTAATGAGGTAAAGCCAGTGGCCAAAACCGACTTCGAAATAAACATAGCCGCAAAAAAATTATCCTCTATCTGCGACGCAAACAGCCTTATATCAGAAAGCAGTTCAAATAACACGTTGGCATTGGGCAATTGAAACGTAGCATTGCGGAATATTTACTGTCACCTCACCATGTCAGATATCTATACCAAACACCAATTGCGGAACAATTGAACCTGGCCCGTCTCACCCACCACCACCACCGCCGCCACACTATGCTCTCCGACGGCTGTTCCGTCGTCTATAACACGGTGGGTGCGCGCTGCAAAAAGCCAACATACCACGTGATCCATCATCGTGATGGATGCGCCGTTCCATTGGCTGGTAAACGCGCGCGGCTACGTATGAGATGTCCCGTTTAGGCCGCGCGCAAATTTGACAAATACACCACACCCCCCGCCAAACGACGCCAAGGAAGAAGAATAAATTTTAAAAAAAATCACTCGCCATCAAACACGCCGCGAGTGGCGGAAAGAATATTAGCAAACAACACGCGCAGATCCCGCACGTGATCGTAGCCACGAAAGAAATGGAAGAGTAGAGAACCGGTGCTATTGACTAGTATTGGGTAAGCTCCCATTAAAAGGGAACCTCCTCCTCCTAAAAATTATAAATCAGAAAACATAGAACCTGATCCAGTTCATACAAAAAATTATTCTTAAAATTATTCTTCCTTGCCCGTTCATGCGATTAAACATAATAAAATTAGAAATTTAAAAGCTCCGGAGATGAATGTCGAAATAGATGAATGTCGAATAAATAACAAATGACATTTTTTTTAAAGTTTATAAGAAAAATGGTAAATGTCCAGTTTACCCTAATGAGCGACCAGAAAATACGATATCGACTGGGGAGCATAAGGAAACTGGCTTGCCTACAAAAAATATAACATGAAGTGACTAATCAGGTGAGACTGAATTTCGCTACGCGCCCCACTCGATACCGTATTTTCAGG
>JAUJYS010001281.1:0-17958 GCA_033995665.1 Melogona broelemanni | reverse complement strand
GACGCTTGTCTCGATGTACAATCGAACAATCACAGAAAAAATCAGTATATATTATTATATATATATATTATTATTATATATATTATTAGTATATATTATTTAAATACGTATGAGAAAACGCCGTGACATTCAGGTAGTGTGAAATTTCCCTCTCCTCTGGTGTTGTGATTTGATTGGGAGGGGAGGGGTCGCGTGACTTTGGCCTTTGAACTGGCGATAAAATGCCCCCGTTCTCTTTCAGACGGCAGCCACCAGGTGGGGTGGTCGCTGACCCACCGTCAGCACCTGAAGGGCGGTTACCGTAAGCAGTGGACGCCGGCTGACATGCGGAACGCCATTACCGAGGTGCATGCCGGTCGCCGCTCGGTCAACGATGCCTCCAAGCATTGGAACATCCCCCGACGAACCCTCTATGCCCGGCTCAAGTTGATCAAGCTGAGCGCTCACTATCCGGGGCCGTATAGGGGGCGTGGCAAGGGGCATGGGAGCCCCCTTTAAGAGGGAGTTTGTTGGATTTTTATTTTTGGGTGGGGGGAGAGGAATGGTGTGGTTTTTGGGATGTATCCAATGATTGGTGTCGTAGGATTATGTTTTGCAGAATTAAATCGAATAATTTCAAAAAGAAATAATCGCGCGACCGCAGCACCAACGAATCAGATAGTACGAGTAAATAAATAGTAGTTAAGTAATTCTGTACGACTGCTCGAAATTAGGAAATTCTAATTCACTACGTTGTAAGAAAGTCTCTGATTTTTTGAAAAAAAAATTATTGTAAAAATTATCTCGCCAATTACTTTTGACAATTTGTATGTATTTGTGGTTTTTTTTTTATAAATTTAACGCGAGTATTTCGGATCGCTACACTTATTATTCAATGCGAGTTATACGGATAAGATTTTTTTTTTAAACTGATGCGTTTTACATTACATCTGTTGCCGTTTGCCATCGCACTGTGGTCGCTGATTTATTTTACTTGGAGAAGGCTTTGAGCTATTATTGGTTGTGCTTTTAATCTACGATCACCATAAATCTCCCACTCCCAGAATTGTCTATCCAATGTGACCGCATAATTCGACGCTCCCGCATCGGTTGTGTTTAAAAAGTTGTGATTAGAAAGTCATAAACTAGAAATTTAGCCATCACCTTATTTTTATTATTATTGTAATTATTATTATTATTTAAATTATCATAAATATTATTATTTCAATTAAAATAATTAGCGGAATTTACCTTATCTAAGTTCGTTTAAGGGAAAACGAATGTTTTCAATGGTCATTTTACGCTAAACCTTTATCCCCTGTTCCTACTGTGCAGCCATGATCGTCATGGTAATAATCCTTAATCGTTGTACTTAATCAAATGTGTGAATAGAAACGATTTATAATTTATGGCTTTGGTGTTTATCCAACAATGGCGGCTATAACTTGTAAACCTGGCTCACTGTTTCGTGTACATATTCCAACATGCGTGTATGTAAGTTTGTGAATAAATAGTTCAATCATGACGTCTGAATTTATCTCCTGCTAATTACATTAGACAATAGGACATTAGACATTAGGACAGAATCAACGCTTGCGCATTGCTGTTTCTAAGAACTTGTGACTAGGCGTCTACCAATACGTCATTCTCGCAAACGAATTTGTCAAAAATTTGTACGTTAATTGATTATCGTGACACTTTTGGAAATATAGAAAATTTAGACATCACCGACTACAAGCATGAGCCTTAACGAGGATGTAACGACGATGCCCACAACGCACCTAGCCGAAAATAATCTATGTTAAGGATCATGCTTGTGGTCAGTCGAGTCTTTAAATTATCTATATTACGTCCAACGACGATTTAGCAATTATATTTTGGCATAAATTTGAGGCTCATGCTTGCAGTCAGTTGTGTTTTTATGTAATTTATTGGACAAATATATGTTGATATTTACGATTGTTGAGAGATCTGATTGCAATCGTGTTTATGTCTATATACACCACCATCATATTTATTTCCGTTTTATAAATATTTGGGAAATACTTGTTTGGACTAACGGGGAATAATAACATATATAATGTTAATAATTTGCGATTTTGCGAATAATTTGCCATTTTGATTCTTTGTCATGATCCAGTTGTAGAAATACTTATGAAATACTTTACCAATACTTAATGAATGCTTAAGGTATGTTTATTGGACGTCGTTCTGACTTTCCAGATTTGCGATCACGTTTTATTGCCGGGTTGAGTTCGCCCGACGTCGACCTGACGATGCAGGAGGAGGAGGAGGAGGATTCACGATTGTCCGGATTTTCGCGTCCACGCGACTACAAAAACTGGTCCGTGGCCAACATGCAGGCGGCCATAACTGAGGTCAGGAGCGGACGAAGCAGCATACGAAGCGCGGCCAAGATGTGGCGCATTCCGAATTCGACGCTCAGAGATTACGTCAAGTGGAAAATTGATCCGGGCGATATCTAGCTGCTCGGGCTGGTGCACAGCTCATCTGCAAATCGGTTAGAACCTTTCAAAAAAGGAGAATTACTTGATGAGTTGTGAAAGTGTGAAAGACGTTCTTTGGACAAAAGTCAATACCGTGACACTGACGGAAATAAAATTGCACCTGGTAGAATCACAACAATTCTCGATCTACCAAATGGGTTGAAATTTTGATGGTGGCTAAAACCAAAGCACACTTTACGGCATAATCGACTCATGTTTGAGTTGAAATAATATATTTATTTTACGAGCACTCTGTATACGAGAAAAATAACGATTCATATTCTAAGTTGTCATAACCGTTACCACTTTTGGGTCAATATTCATTCCACGGCAGTTTTAAAACTATTCGAGTATGGTTTAATTTACCTTAGGCAGATAGCTGATGCTTAGGCAGAGGCTTGGGGGTGGTTTAAGTCCCTCGGACTTCCTGTCCGGAAGTTCTGGGGTGAAGGTAGCGAGATGTTTACCCGCTGCCATCCCCTTCCCCTACCTACCGACAATGATGTATGATGGCAGCCTGTTGAACCATTTTCACCAATGTTGTTCACATTTTTGAAGCACTACTATTTTTTTATTGTGGTTCAGACTATTGTTTTGAGTTTTGGAGATAAGCTGCGATGGTGCGATATACCTTTTGTTTTGTTTAGCGTTTGCAAACTGAATATCCGTTTGATAAAATTAATTTTCACGTATTCAGCGCGAAGGATATGTTAATATGGTATTACATTTCCGTTGACTTTACGATGTCGTTTTCGTCTCAAAAGCCTCCAGGGGACGAACCGACATTTAATTTTGTCTAGTCTAGGCTTCTGACGTAGGTAGGGATCTTCAACGTGTACCCGACTTTGTACATGTCTCGGGAACCATGGCTTTTTTTTTCCACTACCATTTTGCACGTCAACCTTAGTACTTCCGTTTTCCTCAATTAATTTTGGGATTTTTCATTTACCAATTTCGCCGACACACACAGTCTCATATCAGATTGTTATCAAGCGTGCAAGCCGAGTTTGGGAATGTCACGATGTTTGTGGTGTCTCTTTTTTTCCCCCCATCTTAACATTTTTCAGAGTGCGAATTTATGCTGGCTCGCCTCTAAATATGACGGATGATCCATATCGAGTACATCCTTGAACGGTCAGCTGATTCTCTTAACCTTTCCACCCCCCTAATTTCAGAGATGGACTATGAGATCGATTTCATTGACCTCGTCAACAATCGACGACCCCACAAACGGTGGGACGTTCAGATCATGGAGAACGCAGTTTCGGATGTGGTGGACAGGCGGCGCTCCATGCGGGCCAGTTCCCGCTACTGGGACGTGCCTTTTTCCACGCTTCACGCCAAAGTTCAACTGCGCAAGAACCTCCAATTGGAATCGGAGAAAATGGTGGAACACATAGCTCCTAGCGGATCTGTTTTGATGGGATGGCAGCCTGGCTGCCTTCACCCCCGAGCTTCCGGACAGGCAGCCCAGGGGGAGTTAGCCACTCCTTAGCCTCGGCCGAGGCATCGGCATTGGCATTGGCTGTTGCACTAATTTTCTATGGTGAAACACCCAGCTCGCCCATATCTGCGGCGCAGCATTAATTACATAGAACCCAATAGCGGGGCGCGTTGATCTTTCGTCATAATATTACTGCACTTACGCAGTTTCCGTATCTCTCCGTATTTATTATTATTTTTATTTTCATCAACACTTGACACTTCTTAATAAAGTTCAGCGCGACATTAGATTTTCTTGTGCAATTAGATTGTGTCACACTGTTGAGCTCGCTGAGTAGGTCAGCGTTGGAGTTTTTAGTTCAGTGCGAATCCGCTAGGTGGAACGTGGATTCAAGATGGCGGACGTGTTACTTTTCAGCGCACAACCTTTTTTTTTTAAATCACTGCAGTGCTATTCACTACAGGATTACTACCCCTCGTGTTGCTATGCTGATATGTGGGGGGCAGGGAAGGGAAGGGGTATGACAGCTGGTATAGCCAGGCTGCAGAGTCCACCCTTAAGCTCTGGACTCCCTAATGGAAGCTCAGGGGTGACGCCAGTACCCTAGGATCGAATAAACGAGAGCCTGCGCCGGGGGAAATCTAAACCAGGACCGTCCGCTTCGTAGGATGTTGCCATTCCCACTGAGCCATCGGTACGTACGATATCATTCTGATATCGTACGATTATCGTTTGTAGATATCATTCTGTTGTTCCAAAGCTGGTTCTTGTCCTGTTTCATTTTTATGTTTCATGTTTCAATTGATCTTAATTCTCTAAAATAAGCATATAACTATATGTCTATCGTTATTTATTTTGAAGTAGAAATGTGGACAAGCCCACCAAGAATGGTGGTTATGCTGCGTGTTTAAAAAAAATCGAAATTTGTTTGGCCATTTGTGAGTTTTTCGAATAATTGGATAAATTATCCCAATAAAATTACGAATATGTATTGCTCCTGTGACTTTCAGATTCGTGTAAAATTTGCTATTCTGACAATTCCGATTGAACAATCCCTTTGCATCAGGAAAAGGTTATCTTTTATGAAAATATAATGCTAGAGTTATTTTTTGGCAATCGGGGGAAAAAAATGTGTTATGCATCGAATTTTCTTCTTTTTTTTTTTTGAATCCGCATTCCGTTGGTATAATTTCAGATAATGTATTTGAGGTGTTCGATGTGGCCGTTCCCCTGGCCAAACGCTGGGATCCTTTCGTTATGCAATGTGCCGTCGACGATGTTCAATCCGGTCGCAGGTCAATTCGTGCGGCTGCCAAAGTGTGGAACGTTCCCAAGTCCACTCTACATAATAGGCTCGCTTACTCTGGCATTCACGGGAGCGCTCGCGAGTAACACCTTACTGACATTCTCACCGTTTCAAATCAATTTGAATTTTGTTCTAAAATAGATTACACTTCGACGTGCAATGCAGTGACTTGGCAGATTGTGTCGGGGTGGGCAGAGTAAGAGGACTATGAGGGAGGTTCAAAAAGAGAGTGGTTCAAAAAGAGAGTGGGGGGAATTCACCGTGAGGCGTAAAAATGCATAACCTTTTTATATTTTTAATAACTGTCAAAGATCATCCGATTTTTATATAATTTGGTACAAATGTTCATGAAATGTTAACCTACATTTTCCCTATTTCAATTGGTGCTCAAAATATCCACCGCTGGATGCAACACACGTTTCAAGTCTGATCCGCCGTTTGTGCACTTTTGCGTTTATGATGCGTTGGACTAGCTCACTCCAAGCCTGCTTTATACAATTTTTAGCTCATCCACTCTGCTTATTTTTGCTTCTGTAGACGTGTTCTTGCATCTTTCCATAACAACAATTCGTTTTGCACCATATTTTTTTTTTCGAAGAAATTTTATCACAATTTGATCTTTTTCAATAAACGCGATTTTTAAGCGGACGAATTATCAATCGGGCAGCTGCGGTACAACGCCATCTTCAGCCTGCGATGATAAAATCGTGGCGCGATGTTCAAATTCTTTAAGAAGACATTCTCTTTGTCATTTAAACCAAATTTTATAAAAATCAGATGATCTTTGACAAACTTATTAAAAATGTAAACAGGTTACAGATTTTTATACCTCACCCTGTACGAGCGTATATCCAGTCTTGCTAAAAAAAACCTACTGTTGTTCCAGAATATTTGGTTGCCGGATGTAGTGGCGGGTCTAGTTGGAATCGGGCCCCGACCAGTGTGGGTCAAACGGTGGATCTGGAATTGGATGACCTGGCCGAATTCGGTCATCCGGTTCCGCGCAGAGCGACCAATTCGACCGGCTGTTGGACACCAGAGGACATGGAGCTGGCCGTGGCCAAAGTGGTGGACGGAAGTCTGTCGGAACGGGCCGCATCCAAGATGTACAATATTCCGCGGTCCACTCTGCGTTTGCGGGTCAGAGGTCGATCGCATTGGAGACTAGTGTGAGACCTTGACCGCGAATCACTTCTGATGGAAAGGCTGGCTAGACAGTAGAACTGAACCGGTATTCTCGTGATTTCCAATAATCGCGATCTAATCACTCAGGCACACGTTTCCGCATCTGCGCATGCCTAAACAACCGTGCATTTTTGTGGCGCTCACGCGCAGATGGGAAACCTGTGCCTGAGTGATTAGATCGCGATTATTGGAAATCACGAGAATACGGCTCCTGTACCAGTTTATGTTCCAGCGTTTTCCGTTATTTTTCATTGGGCAAAATGTATGAGCGTTTATTGTTTGTTGCAAGTTTGCGTTTTTTTAGTTTCCTGACATTAATGATGGGCGTCATTTTTTGTTTAGACATGTGCGGCGTTGAAATAAGGATTTTTTATATGGTAAAGTTTTTTTTTTTTTTCGTTTTAAGTGAAACGGGCTAGTATACTCTCTGGAACTCTAGAAACTTACGTCACATGTCTCTTGAACATATTCTATTTTCGCGATTGTAACGCTCATCTCAACAAAGAACTACGCTACATACAATATATTATTTTAAATAGGAATATTTGACATTTGGATGAATAGTCGACATATTATTGAGCGAATTTAATTTACTATCGTTCAAATATAGTTTCTGACAACACGAAAATAACGTGTTTTTTTCCCAACGTATTTGACCTAAAACATTTACTGTCTATATATATTTTGTCTAAATTATTTTTGTATATTTTTTGTTTCTATCATCACTAAAATTAAGTTTTTGTAGTAGTATTAACATACACCACCTCTGGCCAAAAAGCACTTCCACTATAGGGACATTACAGTTTTTTTTTTTTAATTATTAGTTTATATATTTTTGTTTTGTTTGTTGTGGACTGAAAACACCAACGCGCCCTTACCCCAACGCCAATGACCATTCAGATTGTGCTTCAATAGACAAAGTCGCTCATCCCCGGCAAAAGTTGGCAAGTTACCTAACCGTATATCTTCCACCTTTCCTGTTCTTAGACACGGGTCGCCGGGAGTCGACCACGTCACGTGATCACGTGACCAATCGAGTAGCCGATTCCGCTCACGCCACCGCCGAATTAAGTTATAACCGGATGCAGTTGGCTTGCGTGGCGGTGGCTGGTGGCATGTCCTTTAGGGAGGCGGCCAAAAAATATGACGTTAATTTTTCCACTCTCTGGCGGGCGTACGTTAAGGCCGGACGACCGACGTTTGTATTTCGGGATGACTGACGCGCCTTCTCAAAAATGCTCGCGATCGAGTGCCGTTCCGATAATCCCACATGATTGGTTTGCGTGGATATTGAAGGATTCGTCGACATTTTATTTGACGAACAGTAGTATATCATTGTTATTGTTTTAATTAAAAAGGATTGTCATATTTTATTTTTTTTTGTTCATAGACAAGCAATTTAAATAAAATAAAAAATATGTTCGAACCGTCTCTCTGGAATGTTTGATACAACGTTCGCTTGATAAAGCGATTTGTTGTTCGTGGCTTGATTTTTTTTTTTTTTTCATTCGCGAAAAATATTTTTAATTATTTTATCTAAAAATGCATAACTTCCGATGAAATGATTCGTCTGATGGAAACGTACGTTCAGAGACTTTGAGTGATTTTATACATTTTTAATATATATTTTTTTTAGTATAGAACTATTATCTAAATTTAGGGTGTTGATGGTTTTTTTATTTTTTTATTAATATCACCGTAGTGCCTAGTGCACTACAGGATTACTGCACCCTCATGTCTCTGGGGATATACGAGGGGAATGGAAGCTGGAATAGCCAGGCTGCAGGATCCACCCCTAAGCTATGGACTCCCTAATGGAAGCTCAGGGGTGACGCCAGTAACCCAGGCTAACGAATAAACGTAAGCCTGCGCCGGGAATCGAACCCGGGACCGTCGGCTTCGTAGATTTTTACATTTTAAGATTTATTTTTTCAAAACTTTGTTCGTCGTTTCGTCGTTTTATCCTCGGTGGTTTTATCCTTAGGCTTGAATTTTATTATTATTGGTTGTGTATCCTACTGGTTGTGTACTAGGGGGGAAAGCGCAAACCGCATTTTTTGATAAACATAATAGGCTGTTTTGAAGGCGATGTGCTGTTTAACCACATGAACACAGATCTAGACCCAATTCTGGTCGTCCGTAAAAACGATACCGTGAGTGCAATTTTTCTAAATTAATATTTTGCCAACAACGCAGTGACTGCTCTTAATCGCGTTCTAGGTTCGCCGCTAATTAAGCCCTCTCCAATGACTAATTTCAGGTGAATCAAATTTCCCAGGTGTTATGAGTCTCGAACAGTCAACCTTCCACCTACAATCGTTGTCCACCAGCTTAACGGTTAGTACACCCGAAAACTTTCTGTATTTTAATATTGATTGTGCCGCGCTTCAGACCGATCTTTCGTTATTTTTTGTTTTATAAATGGAATTGGTCTGGCGCACTATGTTCATGAAAATATTGAGCTGCCAATTTTTTTGGGTTCAGGAACACTACAAGTAGAATATTTGGCTTAAACGCCAAAGCTATTTTGTTCAAGATGAGGTTTCTTAGATGCGATTGTAAGTGATCTGCCAACCGTGTGTATGCTATGCGGGCAAGCATCACGGGGAGCTTTTGGAAGGTCTTTCAATGATATGTCCAATGCAAGGTTCCGGAATTAAAATAGGACGAAAAATGTCGTTTTAAAAATGGTAGATTAAATGTTTCAAATATAGTTCAAACAATTATTTATTATTATTTAATGATTCATTTGGACATTTAAATACTTTTTTGTGTTTGTGTAAAATGTTTCCATGGTTTTTATATCTATGGAGAAAAAATACATCATAGGAGAAATTGTGATAAAATGGGGTTAATTGAGATAATTCGAGGTTACTTTTTTTTACTGCGAATCCAGTGTTATTCAGACCGCCCTTTAACGATTTTCAGCCGTCGGGCAAGTCTTCCTATCGTCAACTGGGAGATGAGGTCACCTACGCGATTGATACTACACACCACTATAGTAAACTCACGTGCAAACTGATGGATCTGCTTTTCAACAAGGAGCAGTTGGCTACTTCGTGCGTCATCGGAAGAAGTGTGGAAGGGCGACCGGCGCTAGATGTCGCTAAAGTCAATTTCATACTGAGTAGGCTTAAATCTTAATTTTTAAGCGTTTGCATGGTTCTATTCCTAAGTTTAATTTAATTTATTGTTTCAAATTTTTAACACAAATAAGCTAGTGTAAACATAATTAAAATTAGCTTCCTTATTGTATTATTTTGATTAATTATAGTTTTCTGAATTCAAGTTTAAATAAATCTTTTCAAACTTTTTTTTAATGAAGCAATTGCAAGCAAGTAAAAGTTTTTTTTTTTTTGAAGCAGAAATTTAAATTAAGAATCTTAGAATATTGTCTTCTAAGCTTCTAAATTTATATTTCAATTAAGCTTTTCAAACATTTTTAAAAATGAAGCAATTGCAAACAAGTTCAAGAATATTGTCCCAAGATAGACAAAAGTCAAACAATTTTATCCCCGAAATATCAATCGACCGTAACATTTTCTCTGATGTCGGTTTCTGATAGACGCCCAATTGTCTCATCTTTTCAGCCTCTGTTAGAAAGAAATTCCCGACCGTATCCGTTGGAACCCTAAAAAAGGTCATGGCCCAGAAATGCGTCAACACCAGATTCTTTTTGAACAAGTCCAGCGACGATTCAAGGAAACACCAGTAGATGTCGTCTCGATCACAAATCAAACTCCGTCACAAATCTAGCATTGGCTACACAAAGCCGAAGAACGCGTTAAGGCCTACACACTTATTGCATTGTACACATTTGTTATTATTATTAGCTTTACAATTTTATTAATCAACATCGATGTACAATTGTATTATTGGAGACTACATTAAGATAATCAGTTATATTTTTCAATCCAAGCTTGTTAGCTCGATAGTGCTCACAGTCATAATGTAGAACTTTCCAGTTGTTTTCTTCCAAACTAGTCTTTCAATGTCGTATTCTTCCCAATACAGGCTCTTTCCGTAAAGGTTGAAGATTGAAAATTGCTGGGGTTTGCTTTGCCAAATTGGGTATTTTTAGATAGCAGAATTTTTTTTTTCAAATGCCTTATTTTTGTTTGCGCTTAATACAGTCTGTATTTCTTGTGCTTTTTTTTTACCTTGGATCAGTTATAATTTCAGAACTAATTGAATTGAAACTGTGATGCCTATTTTTGTGCCCATGGTGAATTCAAAAGTTCAATCATCACGTTAGCATCCCTTTCATCAAGTACGAGTATATCAATTATACAGGGTGAGGCGCGTAGTTGGGCTCATAGGTGGGGCTAGTAGGATGGCATAATTTATTTTGAATTTGGTGATTATTATCAAAGTCAAATCAAGGTTAACGTCATTTTCGTCAATGACAACCCTACCTTTTGCTTACGGATTATTGTATTGTTCATCTTAAAACATTTCTTTGTCAAACGCTTCGTTTTCATGATATTTGCAAATGTCACGATACGCGCCTCACCCTGCTCTGATAATTCGCTTATCATTATTTTATTAGATAAAAATTATCAGAGAGAGATTATAGTATTAGAGAAAGCGAATGGATTTCATAGAGCCAGTGAATAAACTGCGAAATTATGGTATCACTTTACAATCAATGAATGCAGTCTCTGTCTGCTTGTCATCTTCGTATAAGCGAACAAAGTACAAGCGAAAAAATGTGTGTATGGTTTGAGAATGACCGATTGAGAAGCGACTAGACCTTTACTCGTATATTAGTTTGTAGTGTCTTAGAAATACTTTAGTTAGAGGATAGCCTAGTGGTGAAAGTTGCCTACCATATCTAGGTTCGAATCCCTGTCGGATCAAAGTTAATGAATTCATTTTATCCAAGTCTGATACACCGAAAGATGTGGTACATGTTTTGATTTATTTTTTCTTATCTTTTAGCAGCGCAGAAATACTGTAGTGCAGCTTTGTAGAGCATGTGATATATGTGAGCCTCCTTATATTCTACATTTTATAAAGATTATAGTCATGGCTTTAGTAAGGTTACAGACAATTGACACCTTTTATTTCCTATTCAGAAATATTCCCTCGTATACTCCGTTATTTCAAATAGTTGCAATATCCATTGTATCTGGTAATAAAATAATTATGAATGAAACGGTTGATAAATTTTGTATTTTATTATTTTAATGAATAGTCTTATAACTCTGACAGCACTATCGTAATACTGTGAGCTGTGGCGATTTTGCATTTGAATGCGCCAGCAAAATAATTATTTAAGTGTTTAATCCAGGCAACCAAGAATTTCTGAATTTTCCTCCACGATCGATTCGAAATTACTATTATCGGAATCTGAAAAATAGTTCTCCGTTTAGCTTGTCTTTCATTCAGTTGCATCTCATGCTGCAACAATTTTATCCTCTACCGTGTGAATTTATTCAGCGCAGAAGACTTTGTGTGTGTTACAGGCACGTACGCTCACATATATTACGTGTAATAAGATACGGAGGCATTTTAAGGCAAACGTAGATATAATCCGAAAATTAACTTACTGATGAATTAAGCGGAATTAAGCGTACTGTAAAACAAAATCCACCTGTTTTTGTAAATTATAAGTCGCTTTCTAATTCATATGTCGCTATTTTTATCACCTTATTGGTAACGTGTCGAAGTTGCTATTCGGATTATTTCTAAGTTTATTTCTTTCGTGCCTCCCTCCGAATTAAAATTTAATTTCTCACGGTAAACATTCAACTAATGACATATAAAATCCCCTAATTTCAGATTCGGATTCGGATTCGGAAAACGATTTCGAATGCGTTTATGTATCCAATCAACAACCTCAACCACTTCCGGATTTGCAGCTGCTTCCCAACGAAACTGCAGTCAGTATACAAACAAGCAAGCCACATCGAAAACATTAATTTCTCCATTTAAAAAAAAAAAAAAAAAAAGAATAAGTCTTAAACGATTTTTTTCAAGTTACTGATTTTATTCGCACCCAAGGTTATTTTAGATCTAATAACCTTGATTCGCATTATTACGGTTGAGGTGGTTGCTAAAACTTATTTCAATCTTATTTTTAAAGCCGAACAAAAAATGGCGGATATCTAAACAATTCTATTAGTGATTGTGTGACTTATACTGGATAATTTAAAAAATATATATTTGTGTCCTTTATCTGTGTTTAAATTGTATTTGTCAGAACCTGGATCAGCTATTTTTAGATCGCCATTACGCGTGGATGCGAGATGACCTCTTATTGGAGATAGTTCAGTATTGCGAAACGTTTAGAAAATTCGCTTTCCGATTGATGGACATGCTGTTCACTCCTGACGAAATATCCGCACGCACGGTTTGCGGTTTGGGAAGAAAGGCGTTGTCACGAGCGAAAATTCTCTACATCATGTGTAATTATTTTTTTCTTTTTATTTTCCGTCAAGTTCATTGCTGGTTGATTTCAGTGTTGGGTAGGAACGGAACGGAAAGTTCCCGTTCCTTGGAACTGATTCCTTTTTTGAGGAACGGAGGAACGCCTAGGTTCATTTTATTTCTGTAGGAACTGTAACGGGAAATGGTTCCTTTTTTTTTTTTTTTGAGAAACTGAAACGGGGGTTCCTTTTCTGGTTACAACGTTCCTTGTTCTAATAACCTTCATTCTCTAAAAGCACACTTTTCCTAAAAAAACGCGTTTTGATTGAAAATTGATCCTAAAATTGCAAATCGTTAAGTTATTCAAATGAAATTTGGCAAACATGTTGGTTTTACTTTTCTTTATGAATTGGCACCGCGCACGTGCAACTCCGTGACATCATTCGAATTCTTCAAATATTGAAGGAACGGGAAAAGGTCGGGAAAGGAACGGAAAAGGAACTGATTCCTTTTGAAAAGGAACGCAGAAACGCCTAGGTTCCCTTTTTCATCGGAGGAACGGGAACTGGTTCCTTTTCAAAAGGAACGAACCCAACACTGGAAGTTGACGGCATTTTCAGTGGCAATAACCTCTTGTTCAGTACGCTAGCTCTTTGCTTAAATTAAAGGCGATAGCAGTATAATCTAAATATAACGAGTCTGACTCTTGAAGTTAAATGGACCTTAATGCAAAACTAGTTTTGCATCACAAAAGATCTGAAATAAAACTTGGAGAGAAAAAAAACCTGCTAATGAAAGAAAAAATAGACCAAAAAGAAAACAAAATTAATTTGCTCTGCTCTCCGCATTGGCTCTACTGGCATTCAAGAGTTGAATGCACTTCGATATTTCGAACAGGTGCATATCAAGATTCGTTATTTTTGTTATCAAGATTCAGGATTTCAGGTGAGGTGCGTCTGGGCTCCTGGGCTTCAGAACAAGCCTCAAAGACAAATTAATAAACATTAATAAACTTAAATAAAACATTACACTAAATAAAACATTAATAAATGTATTGTGTAAATAATAACTTAGTACAGATGCATGTACATACATCTAAAGTCATTGGATGTTCATAAATTGAGAAAAAAACAAATGAATAAACAAATAAATAAATAAACTAGTCGAGTAGTTTATCTTTAACTCTGACCACATTGGGCGTTCGATTTTTTTTTGCAAGATAGCCCCCTTTGTCCCTTTAACGCCATTTAGCGACCAATGGCGTAAACGACGAAAACAGTGCGCCAAATAATTTTCAATAATTTTCACTGTTAGGTCGAGTTAACGACTCCTTATTCGATACATTCCGGACACTTTTTACCATATACAGAATATACTCTCTGTAGATTACGAATTCATTCATATAAAGCTAAAGAGTATAGGATTTTACTTGGATTCTACGGAATTGACCTTATATGAAATTGTCATCGATTATCATCGATTGTCAAAAAATTACTTCGGATCTTACAGTAAAATACATTTGACCATAAAAAAAACAATATCGTGAGCCGATGGAAAAATGGATATATTGATTGCAATACAAGTACGTGCGTCAAGATAAGACTGAGGCTCGGCAAAATCTGTACCGTGTGACTTACTGAAAACAGAACATCGCTATAAATGGGCTCTAGTTACCTTCCAATAAAACTTATTCAAGTGTGCTTACGCTTGGATTATTGTCGATTTTTCTAACTTAATAAGTATTATACCATTTATATACTTTTATCGTAAAACAGCAACATGTACATAAACAAATACATTTGAAAGCACATTTCCTGTCATTAACCTTCAATGTGCCAGCATTGTTGGGGCCGAATATAATAGAAGGACAAAATCAACATTATCACAGGACAAAGTGCCGTCTAATTGAATCCAAAGTAATTACTTAATAGTTTGCGTTTTACATAATGTAGCGCACATAAATCACATTCCACAGCGCTAAATATAGGCATTTCGAAATGCTTCAGACACTTTCACAAATGTTTCATTTCCTCAGTCCATAAACGCGCCAGCTATAAAATTATGATAATTTGTATACCACGATTGCGTGCTTGTGTGTACACTAACATTATTTTCATGGACGGAATCCTTTGCTCTCACATTGTTTCAAAGTTGCTGCCTTCTCGCGTGACTTGGTCAACGCATCGCGCCGGTTGCGGATTAAATTATCAATAGAGGGCGCTTATGGCGGCAATCACAGCGCCACTACTGGGCCAAACGCGAAGACAAACCTAGAAATTGATCTACAATATTAAATCCAAAGTAGTTTCAAAAAGAAATTAAATTTCTAGAACGAGTTGCAAATGTTTATCAATGTTAAACGTAAAGTCACTAAGTAATGCAAGCTCACGAACGTGTTAATACACTGTGCATGTACCGTCAAAATACAGCTGATGATCAGAGTGAACGTCAAAACACAGCTGATGATCAGAGTGAATCTGTGAAACATGTACTGTGAACCATGGCGATACTTATACGAGTATTTATAATAATTAATTCATTGCGTTTTCTTAATTTTTTTTGTCAACATTTTTATATGTATTTCGGTTTTTTTAAGTGGCTACGTTAAATTGGCTAGAAATGACAGAATTGTTTTGGGAATTGTTCGACTAAAGCACACTTACCCACTGTCATCATTCATGAAAATTTGAAGCAACATAATTTGGATCTCAACTTTCCTTTTTATTATTGCTTGTTTGCTATGTATTTTATTTTATCATTTTTTTATTTTTGCTCCAAAGATTTATGGTCGCCGGTCAACATTACAAAATCAGCAGAGGGTTTGAGCTACAGGCCACAAGAGGGCGCCAAACATATAGCGTCTTTCACTCCTATTGTCTAAATTCGGAACCCGTCGATGCACTTTTTTCATCTCAAAAGCATGCATTGAATTAACATACACGCAAGCAGGAAGCGATGGGCTAACATTTTCACCCAAACCATTTAAACTTGCCCTCGAGGGAGGGGGAGGGGGTGGTTACATCATTTTCAAACCAGTCGGCCATCTAAAGTCCTTTGAGATGTGGTGCGTTGTATTTTACTGGAGTCATATACATGTCCACATGTATGTCTGCATCTGAATCATTAACGAAATAGGAAGCTAAACATTCCACATTATATAAAATATCAGCAGCCATTTTAACTTTCTTGCCAAATCGTGTTCGAACTTGTAGTCGCACGTATGTGCGCTTGACTCTTCGTTATTTGTCAGGATTGAAATATTAGCCGTTATTGGTGCTTAGTTCAAATCCCAAATCGTACTATCGAAATAAGAAGCTAAACATCGATAATTCTCGATAGATGTTGGGTTATGTTTAAAAAGGAGTTCAACGAATTATGAAATAAGTAAATAAATTAAGAAATGGTGACACCGAAACTGCATTATAAATTTTACAAATGACAAAAATTATTTATTTTATTTTTTTAAATCACCGTAGTGCCTAGTGCACTACAGGATTACTGCACCTTCATGTCTCTAAGGAGATGTGCGAGGGGCAGGGAAGGAAATGGAATTGGCAGCTGGTATAGCCAGGCTGCAAGTCCACCCCTCCCTTGCAAGGACTCCCTAATGGAAGCTCAGGAGTGACGTCAGTACCCCAGGTCAACAAATAAACGAAAATCTGAACCCGGGACCGTCGGCTTCGTCGGATGTTGCCAAACTCACTGAGCCATCGGTACTTATTTTTATAAAAATATAAATTTACATATGTATAAATGTTTTTAGAGTTTAAAAAAAGATGTATTTTAGAAAAAGTGTTTCGAACAGAACATAATTCCTTTCCTCATACAGGTTGTAATTGCGGTATCGATATGCCTAACGCAGCCCTATCTCGAAGGATTTCGAATTGCAAATGAAAGCTAACGTTGCCAACTGAATGCTACATTTCGCTTTTGAATGCCTTTTCGCTTCTGAAACATTCATGCATTTTTTTTTAGCGAGTTGATACATTCATGAAGGGTTGAAAGAGGCAAGCTTACGTGTCACAGAGGGGTAAAAAAAATGAAGAAATCTCAAAAAGGTGAACTATTTAATTAAACTTTCAAATGCATGGTAATTTGTCAGTTAAATTATTCGCATACCAAGTTCCACTAGAATACTTGTCAGTCAATTCATGTGGTTTGGCGATTTGTTTTGTGGCTACCTGGGGGGATGACGTAAAGACAGCTGTGCCCTTTGCAGTGGGGAGAAAATACGCTCCATAGTGCCACTTACGTTCACGAATAGTGATTTAGAAATAAAAAATTACATTAAAACAATTCCAAAAAATTCCAAAAAAAATGCCAACTACAAAAAATATTTTGTTGTTACAATTAGTAAAATCCCTTAAAATCCTCTATTCACATGTGCTCCATTGTGGCTCAAAGATACCTTAAACAAGCACTTGATATGAAATTTCTAATTTGATATACTCATACATTAAATTTTGAAAAAAGCTTTTACATTTTAAAATTCCTCCTTTTTTCTAACAGGTATTTAAGAATCTTTTCTAAACAGATTTTTCTTCTTAACGGAATAATAAATGTTTGATATATCACGTATGCCCTGGGCAACTGCCCATGTTGCCCCACAATGAACCTTCTTGTAAGAGGACACCCAATTTGCCTAAGAATATCAGCATTGCCAAAACCATCTTGAACTCAAAAATTCAGAAGGTTTTGGCATTTTCACGGCCAACCTACATTTAATTCCAAAGCCATTTTTGATGTAGTTTTTGTCGCATTCTTTTTGTAAAAACTTTGATCATTTATTTTATACCAATAACATAATAGTTTTTCCAAATAAAAATATTATGTTGTGTGTACTAAACGTTAAAGGAAAAGTCAAATTCCAAAAATATTTAAGGCTAAAAAACCAAAAAAAAAAATACAATAGCGTAATAAAGCCATTTAATTAAAAAATAAAATAATTGCCAAAATATGAAAACTTATTTTTACCGCTGTGGCCGAGAGGTAGCGTGCTCGCTCACTAACCAGAGGATCTGGGTTCGATTCCCAGCGAAGCCGATCGTTGATTGGCTCGTGGTAGTGCGCGGGGGAAGGCAATGGCAAACCACCTCTGTGTTCTGCCAAGAAAACTCAGGGGGCTTCTGCTCCCTAAAGTCACCAGGTGCCGGGGGATCGAGGGT
>JAUJYS010001280.1:0-17964 GCA_033995665.1 Melogona broelemanni | reverse complement strand
AGTTTATCACAAGTTCAGCTCAAATATCCAGTAACAAAGGTAATGGCTGAGAAAAGCTCCCCCTCATACTGTACCGCAATACACGTCACTGATTCCTTCAGCGCAACAACAATGCGTGATTTATTCCAATCACAACGTCGTGCAGCTAATGTCATCATAAGGAGATAAACAACATGTGCACATCAGTTGTTTTTAAATAACTATCGACAGTCTTCAGCGCGAGTAAAATTAGTATTCTACTGAAACGCATCGCCGCGTGGGAGTCCGCCGATACCTTTAATAATAAGATGTACCTAGAGGCATATTAAGTACATGAGAAAGGAAATGAAATGGACATATAAAACCGAGGTCTCGATCGACATTTGAACCCTCCATCAACATGCTGTATTTATTTTTATTAATCACCGTACTGCCTTGTGCACTACAGGATTACTGCACCCTCATGTCTCTATGGAGATGTGTGAGGGGCAGGGAAGGGAAGAGATGGGGAATGGCAGCTGGAATAGCCAGGCTGCAGGATCCACCTGTAATGGAATCTCAGGTGTGACGCCGGTACCCCAGGCTAACGAATAAACGAATCCGGGACCGTAAAAAAAATGTCATCATATCGCGAGTAGTTTACCAATTTTCGTATGTTTTAATTGTTATATCGTTTCATTTGTTTAATATGTGCTAAATTATTTTCAATGTACGAGTACTTCGCCTCCGAACATATTAGGACATGTTTTTGAAACCGGAAGTCGATTATTGTTGATAAACGTTTACATTCTGTTAATGATGATGCATTACGTTACTTTACGAAATTTAATTGCAAAATGTTTTATTTGATGATAAATAAAAGCCATTCTGATTTTGCAGTGTTCCACTGTCGAAGGTCTACGCTATTAAATGCAAAACTTCGATGCATCGTGGTATTTATGCGTTATGCGACCAGTAGGCAAGCCACACATTTACATAAATCAATAATGCAAATGTAGCTGGCATTTTTATCGCTCGGACCAAAAAATGTCTTTTTTTTCTAGTTGATAAAAGTAATTCAAAAATCCTTTACGTACGTTCATGCGCCAGAATTAAACCTAAAAATCAATTATATTCGTTCATAGGCATCCTAACCTTTTCCAATATTTCTAAGAACCCAACTTTTAAATCACCTGCTGAAAATTTGCTAGAAGGTAATAATTCCTAGATGGCGCTATTGTCGTCTAGTGTTGAGTAGCAATTTTTCACTTTAAATTTCGATTTATTTAGTCTTTTCTCAAAAGTATACAGGCACAATTCGCAGGGCATGTTCTGCACCGTAAAAATTCGTGTATACAGTATATCTAAACTGCCAACATTTCACAAACAAATGTTTAAAAAACGAAAGGCAAAATCACTCTTCCCAAATTAAATAACTTAAAAACAAACAATTGCCGTAAAAATTTCACGGTATAATGTTCATCTCAGCTAAAATTCGCAGTATGTACGCGTATGAAAACAAAAATAAAAAAATAAAATTGAGACGTAGAACCGAGACGAGTCAACGATGAATGAGAATGAAATTAAACACAAAATAACAAAGTCATGCCGATGTTAAAATCATGATAATTACGCGCCTTGGGTTTTAAAAAGCAGACCTAAAGCGTGCAATAATCATGCTTTTACCATCGACATGTAGCATCGGCATTTAGTTTCACAATCTCGTTCATCGTTGACTCGTCTCGGTTCGTCTCAATTTTATTATTTAATTTTTGTCTTCATACCCGTACATACTGTGGATTTTACTCTTAACAAGTAAATCTTCACAAGTAATTCAAATCGCCACCCTGGTGAGTCGAAAGCGCCGCCGGCGGGATAAATTGCAACTGAAAGCGATTTTGGCACCGCTATCTACTGCACTGTCAAACCTATAACGGAGGACATAATGTAAGTGTAGATGCGTTATCAAATGCTCTAGCTAATGCCGAGTCTTAAAATTATCGTTTTTATCCTCACCAAATGGTATGGTGTGACCCTCTTCTCTTTGTAAGGATCGTGGTGGTGGTGGGCCCATTCCATTCCATTTTTTTTTTTTTTTTTTACATTGAGGTTTGATTTATTTAGTTTTTTAGTGATGTGCGCCTATGCCAACCAATGCTCTATCGAAAAGTTGGGCATTTCCGAAGAACCAACTTTTTTTCCTTCCCCCAATGAAAAGGGCCATTCGTCATTCTCTTTAATCTTTTGAGACAATGTCGTGTATGGCCGCCGTGATACGCTTGGCTATCCTCCTGTGTACGTGGGTAGCTGAATTTCTAAAGTTCATGGCGCTAACCTAACGTATATTTACGTACCGATGGCTCAGTGGGTATGGCAACATTCTACGGAGCGGACGGTCCCGGGTTCGATTCCCGGCGCAGGTTTTCGTTTATTCGACGAGCCTGTGGTACTGGCGTCACCCCTGAGCTTCCACTAGGGAGTCCAGAGCTTAGGGGTAGACCACTGCCATCGACATAAGAGGCCTTGGGGATACTACTCCCTTCTCACCTCCAGACAGGCGGCATCCCTTCTTCACCTTCTAGAATGCGAATGTACAACTCGTTTCTATCCTCCTCAATGCCTCCCTTGACATTCGTACTTAAGAAGTCATGTAAATAAATAAATATATAGTAAATATATCTAAATATAAACGACAATATCAAAATATATTTTAGCAAACATTAAACGACATGAACGGTTAGAGGCGATAATGTCTTAATATAATGCTTAAATTGTCGTGTGTCAGATAAATAAAAAAAAAGATACAAGTTTTTTTATATTTTAAGGCATGTATTGTTATAGGGAATCATTTCACAGTAACTAAGAAGATATGCCACCTAACTGGAGGTTTAGACGGCAGTCCCCAGGCCTCTTATGTCGATGGCAGTAGGTAGATCCCCGGCAGCCTGGCTATACCAGCTGCCACTCCCCTTCCCTTTCCTGCCCCTCGCATATCGCCATAGCAACACGAGAGGTAGTAATCCTGTAGTGATTAGCACTACAGTGATTTAAGAAGAAGAAAAAACATAGCATAGCGCATGCAGTACAGCCATGAGTGAATGACAAAATTTTTTTTAAACAATTATACGTGTAATTATCCTTGACAATTTCTGAATTGCATGTATAACAGGGAACCCCTCCTTTGTTATTATACTTTATTTTATTTTTCTCTTTTCTTTTCTGTTGATTTTGTTTTACTTTTTTCTGTTTTTCTCCAATTTTTTTTTTTTTTGAACATCACTAAAGTAGTTTCTGTACCCCCCGTGTTGCTTAATCAATGTGTGATAAACACGAAAAAATATATGTATTAACAGTACATGCATATATGGGGAGAACTCATGGATTACGACCCCTAAAACCTGCATGAAACAATCCAGACATGTAACAAACAATTGCCCACTGGTTGCCGTACTATTACCAAAGCGACCCAGCCTTTCCGTTCTTAGAAAATTGCCAACTTTATAAGATATGGCTGCCAAAGGGCATCGCCCATTTCTCTCAGTATATCTCAGCGTATCACAGAGTATCTCAGCGTTATACAGTGTATGTGTCTGTCATATATTCTCATCGGATTGGTTCTCCGTGTATGCCGTAATTTTAGAAAAGCCGCATTGGAAAGTTCACAACAATTTTCGGAACGGGTAACAATTGGAAGTGAAAACTCGTGTTGGCGAGAGGAAAAGATCTTTCAACTCTCTCTTGATTTTATTTTTCTTTTGCAGTAAACTACGAGCCTTGTCAGTGACACTGCCATGTTTCATCGAATCAGCAGTGACGCTCGTGTCTCTCCTCTCAGCTACTGTTTGCCATTTATGGATTTTTCCCCCCTCTGCAATGTCTAGGCACCAAAAAAGCAATTTCTATTCTCTCAGACGGCGCCACTGTACTCCCCGAGATCGAGAATCATAATCATTGATTTTGCAATTTAAAGGAGAAACACGCTGCGATTTCTATCTCGGAGTGTTCATCACATAAGAGGTTCGTGCGTCCAATGTTATAACCGATGGGCGAGTGGCGCCATCTTTCGGCCGAGTACAGAAACTCCAAGTTGAACATGGTGGGGTGCTGCCGTCATCCCTGAACTTCTATTTGGGAAAATTAAATGTTTATTAGCACGAAACACACAAAGAAGACGAGGTGCACATAAGGAGAAATCGCCGAACCGGAACGATGAAGATGAACGAGATTGCAATGTACCTCGTCTTCTTTGTGTGTTTCGTGCTCATAAACATTTAATTTTCCCAAATAGAAGTTCAGGGATGACGGCAGCACCCCAACATGTTCAACTTAGAGTTTCTGTACTCGGCCGACAGATGGCGCCACGCGCCCATCGGTTATAACATTGGACGCACGAACCTCTTACGTGATGAACACTTCGTTACTCTCTACAACTCACTTCTATTTGGGAGTCCAGAGCTTAGGGGGGATCCTGCAGCCTGGCTATACCTGGCTATATCCCCATCCCTTTCCCTCACATATCGCCATAGTGACACGAGGGGTAGTAATCCTGTAGTGATTACCACAACAGTGATTAAAAAAATGTCTGCGGGTGCCTTCAGGTGTTCTGCCAACAGATTTTGCAGTTCTTCGTCGAAAAGCGATTAACACTGGCGCCCTCCAGGGAGATATCTGGTCTCTAATATATTTGCTTCGAGCAAGTTTGAGGAAAATGAGCGCTAGTGAAAATGCTCGAAATAGTTCTATGGTTATCGATTTCGGATTAAAGGTGTCCGACATCTAATCTAGAATCAGCTTTATTGTGTCAAATTCTGCATTTCTAGACGTACAAACGGAAATTTAATTGTCTTTTTTTTTCTTTTTTTAATTTCCATATATGTTATTAGATGAGGCCTCGAAAAACATGACAAGGCATGATACAGGAAATATTCTATATATCTAAAATTATTAGCGAAAGGGTTATAGAAAATGATTATCAAAAAAATATTACTCGGATAAACCCAATGGACCCATACACCCAGCCTCTGAGCTGCCGGTTTCTAACATCTCAGTTCGTTGCTTTCAAGCATACGTAAGCATACGCTGCAACCTATCCATGAACAATTACATTTGGATTATTTCGTTTCTCCTTTACCAGCAACCACGCATGTTCACTCGAGATCATTTCATAGGAAATAAACTTTCCACTAGTATCTCTCGCCAAACATGTACTCGCGTTCAATTTTCCAAGTTTTAGCGCGAAAGGCGTATCGGAAACCGTTCCGCCAGACAAAAACCGCGATGAATCATGCAGCCGCAGCGTCAGCGGCAGGGCTTATCTCCCGCCGGCGAATCCCCCCAAGACCGAACTTCATAAATCCGGGTTCCCGTAGCCGAAACGCTAACTCTAAACGGTCGCGCCAAACCACGTTATGAATTTCGGTCGCTGATAAATCGGATCAATGGGAACAATTACACGACATCGACTAAATCCAATTTATCACGAGGCAATTCTTCACGCGCAAAAAATGTATAGACGGCGCGTATACTTTGAAGCAGATACGACACTCTTCAATACCCCTCTATGCTGTACATACACTGTATTCAGACTTTTCACTAAGCCATATTAAAGTGACATCACGCTTTTACATTGGTCAACTCAAGGCGCATGTAATAGACAAGGGCCTCCACTTCATCACTTCAAGACCACTTAAAGAGATCCCCGCACATTTTATTTTTGTTCAGGATCGCTTAAGTTGATTGCACTACAGGAGGCTACGTGTTGGGTTCGTTCCTTTCGAAATAGACCCCGCTCCAGTTCCCGTTTCACCTACCAAAAGGAATCAGTTCGTGTTCCTTCAGAAATTTAAAGGAACCTTTTTTTTTATTAACCGTTCCTAGTTCCTTTTCAAAAGGAATCTGGAAATTTTACGTTCCATCGATTAAAATTAAAAAAAATAGCGAGTGGTGTTATGTTTACCTAAAATTTGTGATAACATTTACCATGACGCCAAATGGACTTTTTGGAGGAACTGATCGAAAGGACGGATATCTATCGGTTTGCGGACACAGATCAGAATTTCTGCAATTTCTGTTTGATGCCGTATAATTGTTCCGCCGTCGACACACTTTGGAAAATTGTAATCGTAGAAAATTGAAAGCTACGACAAAAGGAACCCTGTATACAGAAACAGAAAACCAGTTCCAGTTCCTCCAAAAAAGGAACTAAATCGTTCATAACTTTATTTTCTAGGAAAAAAGGAACCTAGGCGTTCTAAAGTTCCTCCATTAAGGAACCAGATCCTAGGAACGGAACTTTTCCGTTCCGTTCCTACCCAACACTACTCATAGGGTTGGAAACTTAGAGTGAGGGACACATTTTCTCCATTACCCTGGGTCAAATAAACGAGTGCCCGCGCCAGAAATCGAACCCAGCTCTAAAATGATATTTTATTAACACAACCAACATTAACGGACACACACACACACACACACACACCATTTTCATTCTCATGGTATGTATTTACATGTATATTCGTATTCCGGGGTCTCGGGAACATAGGTACCAATAGTTAAAAAATTTCCAGCCGCCGAGTGATACTTCTCTAACATGCGCGCGACACAGTGCGTATGATGAAAGTTAAAAGATCAGGTTTCGTCAAAAAGAGCAACTCCAATAAAATACGCTTCCAACAGCTTTGCTTGACGTCTAGTAGGCAATTACCTTTCGCTGATGAGACGCCACATAGACGGGGAGCCGGGTTCCCCATCGCAAATTACATAATTTGTGCGTGGGTGCAAATTGGCAGGCTTTGGTCGTTCGCCATCGCCTATAGATATATGTATGCGTACACGAGTACATAATACGTTGGTTTACGTCACTGCGACAAAAAATGAGAGTTTAATTAAACTTATAATCCATAAACCGAGAACCGCCCCCGTAACAGAGCCTGGCGTTTGACAATGGCGCAGTTTGAGCTATAAAAATATTAAGGAATGTTACGTTCTGTTGAGTGATTAGCTGAGGGGAAAAATGGCGAACTCGTGCAACGATAATTAACAGTCAGTGATCGATAATTTTCCAGCCACGTATTGAGCTGAAAATTGTGTGAGGCTCAAAAAACGGTTTAATATGTTAATTCTGGCATTTAAAATGGCGAAGTACTTTTCCACGTAACAAGCCAAAATATTTTTGTGCGTACTGAAGATCAATAAATACGAATAAGTCTAGCTAATTATAATTATAAATCTTGTGAAATGTACCATGAAAAAAAAAACATGTAGTCTAAATACTATTGCAATATTTAGTAAGACCGATATTTAGTAAGTCCTCTTCAGTTATGTAGTAAGACCATTGATCGATGACTGAGTGACTACCGATACTATGATTAAAAGTTATTTTTTTCTATAACCAAGGTATCAAAGATAAGGGTCGGAGTAGAGAAGGGTCGTGGCTATGTTAAGTAGTTGAAAATGAGAAAGTGTAACCTAGATTATTTTGGAAACGTAACGGCTACTTTAAAACGCTGGGCAATTACGAGAAAATGAATTTAATCGAAAAAACGGCGAGATAAACAGCTAATATGATTTGCACATTGCGATTGCTACATGCTTTTTATCCACAACCCTTTATCGAAGTGTTTCCCCTCGTTACTACTAACCTTTTTGCTTTGTACCCTACTTCTAGTTAATCGTATTATCTGTTTATCTCGCCGTTTTTTCGTTTAAATTCATTTTCTCGTAATTACCCACGTTTTAAAGTTGCCGTCACGTTTCCTAAATGGTCTAGGTTACACTTTCTCATTTTCATTGTTTCCAAATCGGCTCCTGTTTAGTTAAGTACCGGTAGTTAGTTGAAATTGATGGGAAAGCGTTTTCTATTGGAACGGTTTCCTACATTAATGTATTCTGTGCCAGTTGTCAGTTTATTAACGCACCCAACGTGAATTTGAAGGAGCGTGTAGTGTGTCACTGATATGTCACATGAGACACACATACTCACACCAAGCTGATAATTATGGTATAGATAATTGTATACCATAACTATTTTTGATGATTTAGAGTCAGGTGGACTCAGCGCTGCTCAGAGCGGTTACAATTGGAACTCGCCAAATGACGAAATGTACGACACGTATTGAAACCGCGCAGCACTCATATTTCGATCGTATTTAATTACTTTTTTGGTTCTTGGCGTTAAACGAATTTCGAAAAATAATACCCTGCTGCTGATTGGCTGAGTTATAGCTATTGGGGTAACGCATTAATCCTTCAAGTTAATGAGAGTTGATGCATCGGGTCCAATTAATTTTCAATCCAAGCTTGGCCAGCACGTTCCTTAGAGCTAAGATTTAAAATTTATTCGCAAAATAAATTCTCTGCCTAATGCAATATCGATTAAAAAAGTGAAGTTAATGTAGGAAGGACTAATTAACGGTGATAAATTGCTTGGACAAATTGAAACGCAATATACCTTGAAAGTAATTCGCGAATTCTCTATCTTAGAAAAAATCGATTAAAAAAGCGAAATTAATACAAGTACGATTAATTAACTGTAACATATTGCCTGACTAAATCGAAAACGCAATTTGCCATGAAAGGCTAGGTGGAATCCAAATTCACATTTCAGCAAATTCCTCATTTAAAATAACTTTTTTTCATGCGAGCACTTTGCCGGTAATTGCTTTATAGCAATTTCATTTAGTGTTAGATGTTGTTTTTTTGCTTTCTAGCAGGCAAGTTACTTCGGTACACACCTATCGCAAAAAACATATCTTTTATGCTCGTATGCCCCGACAAAATATAATAACACTAGCATAAGGTAAAGGTGGCGCTATGGAGCATTCTCGTAACGGCAAAAATGTTTTAGCAACGCAACATTTTAAAACAATGCGCATTGCTAAAGAATAATTACGGTCACGACAATGTTTCATAGCGTCACCTTTATCTTCTGCTAGTGTTATATTTTGTCCCTACATTTTTTTTTAATCACCGTAGTGCCTTTTTACACTACAGGATTACTGCACCCTCGTGTCTCTATGGAGATATGTGAGGGGCAGGGAAGGGAAGGGAAGAGGGACGAGCGAACGAGTTGTTTTACGCCCCCATTAACCACCAGGTGGGTGGCTCAAAAAACATTCCATATCAAGGCGGAGGCAGGTTTCGACTATACTCTGCATAGGCTCAAACTCATATATAGTGAACTGATATCTGGCATTTAACTTACGTTTCTCCACCATAAACTTACGCATTAAAGAAAGGATGCAGAAGAAGAAAAAAACTACATCCTGCTTTCGCGTTTGCCCCACGGCACTATGTATAATGGAGTAGCTTAAACGCAATCTTGAGTCGGGCTCCGAACCGACCAATATTTTTGAATTAAACACAGCAACCCGCGCCGTACGTTTATGGATTCGTGTAACCAAATTTTCCATATCGCTGACTTTGGTAATCTTGTTATTCCGCGAGCGAAACGAACGACTGCAAAAGGTATATACGGGGGTTGGACAAAATAATGAAAACAGTTGCATAGGGTGCACCAACCTATCTGTTTCCAATATTTTGTCCAGCCACTGAACATATACGCTCCCCCGTACGATGCAACTCTTGTGTACCCGAGTAACCTGCACCAAAAACAATTTTTTCCCTTCATCCCCCCCTCTCTCTCTCTCTCTCTCTCTCTCTCTCTTTCTAAGATTATTATATTACTAATTTTCTGCCATATAAGGTCCATAGAATTCCAAATTTCTCGAGTGAATCAACATTTAGATCGTTCTTCCATGAAAAAAAACACGTACGGAGACTGTTGCGTCCGCCTGCGCGGAATAAAAAAAAAAAATAGCCTCTATAAATTTTCCGGAAGGAATTTTTTCTTTCGCATAGGAACACACGCAATTTTATTTTTATTAAGGCGCTGCGCTTTATCGCTGGTTGGCGCACCTTTCGCTATTTGGTAGGTCACTGCAGATTGTATTTTTTCCTCACCGTTAGTAGCGCTTGGTGCACCTAACGGTGAACCTTATGTACCCTATATAAGCGCTTAAGGAGCGATAAAAGATGGCGGTAAAAAATGCACGCTGAGACGGGAAAAGAATTATATAATTGAGAAAACTCGATTGAATATAAAAAAATCAGTGTTATAAAGTCAAGTACAGAGAATATTCATCTGTACCTGACAAATCGGTTTTTCTCGATGAAGTAGCGATAGCACAACAAATAAATGTCAAAGGCGTCATCGATAGAGATAAGACAACAGATATACTAGAGTAGAATCAATGTATAAGTAGTTAAAAAGCAGAGTGGTGTAACTACATTTATTTTAAAAACTTGTTTTTAAATTACAAAGCACGCGGCCGACCAACATAAGTATCGATCGTAATAATAAATCATAATCGAGAAAAGAGAGGCATTATTAGAATTACTCGATTACGACGTCCTTTACGTGTTCTTAATACATACGACTCATTCGTTGATTGTATTTTTTTTCTGTTAATCAATAGTTTTTATGTCATTTGTTTAAATCATTTGTAAACGTATGAACCGTCCCCATACCAACTGAACAACTAGTACTGATGAAAACGTGTCCCTCACATATTACACGAGAGGTACAGGAACTCCTGTAGTGCTATTCACTACAGTGATCAGGAATAATAATAAAAAAACTATCGGTCCCGTGATTTTTCATAATTCAAATGTCATTGAAATGGAAAAAAAGCGTTGGGGTCTCAGGACCTTTATGATTAGAAACGTACCGTGAACTCGCAAACGTATTCACATGTAGATGTCTGAGATCGACATGATATCAAACGCACGCAAATACCGGAATATAATTTTTTTTTTAATACCGCATTCGAATACCAGAGACGCTGTTGTACATGGCTACAAAACCTTGATTTAAACGAGAGCTGTTCAAATCATATTTTAGTTATTTATTTAACGGTGGATGATGCTTCTATATCCACGGGGATCGCCGCGATGGATGGTGGTGCCCTCTGGTGTACCACCGTTTCCTTCAAATTGGATTCTGTTTTTAGGTACGCGTATTATGGTATGGCCAATGAACTGAACAGTGTAGAATTTAGCTAGTCGTACGATGAGCGTTTTTATATAAAAAAAAAAGACACGGCGGATTCTCTCGTCTTTTTAAGGTTAGTTGTACAGTAATAGCTCATTTACATATGAGCAAAGCTTGGGATCTTTTTGAGAGGTACGATCTTTTTGAAAGACACGAACAATGGATTTCCATTAATTTTTATTGTTCGTGCCTCTCAAAAAGATTGTAACTTCAAGGCCTGGGGTAAAGTTCCGAAGCTTTGCTCATATGTAAATAGGACATAAGTCTTCTACCAAAAACGTAGTTCATTTGTTTCGCCACTTGAGGCGCCACTGGCTCAGAATCGAGATTGCAAAGCAATCAGTGAACGACCTGCCTTTTTAGTAGAACATGGCACGAAACTTTTACCCTTATGCTTACGGCTGACTTCATGTTAAGTAATTATTATATTTAAATTGTAATTTAAAGAGGAAAATAAATATTTAATAGTGCGGAAGGGGTCTAGCACCCGTCCGTCGTGAAGCGATCCCGGGTTCGAATCCTGACTCGGGCTTTCGTTATTTGATACCGGGATACAGGTGAAAATGTGCTCATCCATATGTAATTCACGGAGGATTCAGGGGGACAATACAAACTTTCCTGCAGTGATATGCATAATAGTGATGCCAACCATCGATGGTAAAAAACTAATTAAAGACAAATCAGTAGAATAAAAGTGCGATACTTTTAAATCCACCAGGTACATTTTTTTGTTATTAAGAGGACTACCAACGTATTTTCGTTTCAATGACTTCCAGTGGGATACCTGGTAATGTTGGCTATCTTAGGTATTATACTTGGGTAGGGATCTTTGCCGTGTACCTAATATCGTACAGAAATGGGTCAACGACTTTACTTCCATTTCGAAAATTAGATTTGGACGCGCATATAATTTTTTTGTGCCTGGAAAATCCAGAAAGGCTCAGCCAAGAATTGAGCTTGTGACACGGGCTTAGTAAATCGACGTGCCAGCCACAAAATTCGTCAGGCGCTTCACCCGGCACTCAAGACTTTTTGATCTCGTTGGCTTTCATGGCGTAACGGTACGAGGGTCTGGTTCTTAATGGCGGACAGTTGTTTTGGTGAAATTTGGAGGTAATCTGTGTGAGCCGTTTTCTAATGTTTACCCAATGTGTCTTCGAGGCAAAATTTCCGGTCTGGAATTAGCCTTTCATATGCGAACTTAACGCGCCCCCGGAGTCCCTCTATTATTTACACTGCAGATTATGCGGCTGAAAATGTTGATTCTATTTAAAGAAGGGCACCGCCGAATTTGGCTTGCTTTTTCCGGGAAGAGACCGCTCTTTGCCGGCAAAATGTCCGTTTATTGGCGGTTGTGCGGCATACCGTTTGGCGCCCTCTGGTGGCCGGACTGTGCCCCTTAAATTCAATTTGATACTCAGAGACTGAGGTGATCATTAGGTATAGTAAACCGCCCGTAAACGTGAGTTATCCCACGATTTATCCCATGAGTTATCCCATGATTTATCACATGAGTTATCCCACCATTTATCGTATGAGTTATCACATGAGTTATCCCACGATTTATCCCATCTTACGGTTTTGTCAAATTTTGGTGATAAAAAATTCTCAGTTTACGTGGCAAATAATCACGTTTTGAAGTAACGTTTCAAAAATCTAAAACCATGACTGAAAATAATCCCGGATCGGTCATCTAGGATTATTTCAACACATACGAACCACTGTGAACCGACGGCAGAGGACTCTACCGGGAATGCCGACATCAGCGCCATCTAGGTATAATAATCCACGCCAATTTAAAGCATGACCCCCCCCCCCACCCCACCCCATAAGATTCGCTCATTTATAATTTGTTTACGGAAGTCAAGTCACGCTAAGACTCTGCCGTTAAAGTAATTAGATGGGCCTACGGGTGTGACTCTAAAAATCTGTTGGTCAGCGCTTCTCCTTCAAATGGTTCACGCAAAGTGCCTCTGTAATGTAAATTGGATATTAGTCAAATCCATTTAGGTTTACGCGCGTGTGTGTTTGGCCTGTTAAATGGGATCGCAGAAAATTCTTTGAAATCTCTGGCAGGAACTCCAAACTTATTCACAACATAATTCCGCGTTGAACCCCTGGTTTGTGTCTCCTGGATGGGCTAGGGGGCCCGATAATTTAAGGTTTTTTATGTACATAATTTATACCAGTATGAGTTGGTGCGGACATTCTAATGGGTCAAATGGCTAAAGGGGCGTAGGTCGATGTTAACCCGCAGGTAAGAACTCTCAAGAAGATTGGCCGCACGGCGGATGAAACGGTTTTTGGGCTAATGTCCAATTTAGCCTAACGAGTGACCAGAAAATACGGTATCGATTGGGCCGCGTAGCAAAAGTCAGTCTCACCTGATTAGTCACTTCATGTTATGTTTTTGGTTAGGCAAGTCAGTTTAGCTACGCACCCCATTCGATACCGTATTTTCTGGTCGCTCGTTAGGGTAAATTCGACATTTACCGGTTTTTGAGAGTGCGGAAATGAGTTGCGGGTTAAATGATGCCGCGTCTATGTCGCGAACTTTGGGGAGAGGTGGCGGACAATAGAACGGAAAAGACGGTATTTAAATTTCCTGGTCATCCTTTAATTTAGTGCCATATTTTTTAATTCTTTCTAATTTTTTTTAAATTTCATTCTAATTGTTTTTAATTTCTTTCTAATTCTTTTTAAATTCTTTCTAATTCTTTTTTAATTCTTTCTAATTATTTTTAATTTCTTTCTAATTATCTTTAAATCGTTTTCTTCGTTAAAAGTAATTTATTTCTAATTCTTTTTAATCATTTTCTTCGTAAAAAGTAATTTCTTTCTAATTTTTTTTAATTATTTTTCCTCGTAACATTAATTTCTTTAAGCAAATTTGCCAATTTATCTTTTAAAAAATATAAAAGAGTTCGACTATTCCACCGGGTACACTGCCGTCTATACCTCTTACAAGCCCACAGAGCCTAATCTATTGAAACGGCCCGAACACCGACATAAACTAGATTGCCTTTTCCCGTGTCGAATAGCACGGCCTCACGTAATTCGAATAGAGCAATTAACACGAAAGTGTAGAAGACATCACCAATGAATACGAATAAATTAGCCCCTCCTCCCCGCCGCTTAAATTAGTCGAACTTTTTTATTAGTCTCATAAAATGGAGCCCGTAAGAAAAAGAAAAAAAAATGGATAATACTTCGTGGCTTCTATGGACGTGCTACGCCGTTATCCACCAATCATACCGCCCCCATTGGGCCGTTTATTTGGAAACGCGAGCCAACGAACTGAAATGCCTAGAAACAGCTACTTGTAGGGTTATTTTGTATGGGAATTGAGCCAAAGGGGCAATTTGTCATTTTGACCGCTAGGTGATAACTGTCAACGACTCTAATGTGGATTAAATTTACTTGTAAAAGGGGATTTAATCTGAAACCGGAAAATTTATATTGTGTTGTGCAAGCACAAAGCAGACATGTGTTCCTATAAAATGTTTTTTTTTTGCACTGTTGACGAAGTGCGTTTATTTACACAAAAAAACGCAAATTTACGAAAAAAACGTCGTTAAAGAGTTTCTTTTTTATTAGCAATTTTGCAGCAACAAACAGAAATTGGTAAATATTTTGATCTGTTTAAAATCTCTGGTCTGTGTCTGCTTATGTATATTTTTTATCACAGTAGTACTACTATAGGATCCAAATTGTCTTGGACAATCGACGATCCACTACAGGATTACTGCACCCTCGTGTCTCTATGGAGAAATGTGAGGGGCAGGGATTTATATTTGCCCTGTAGATTGGTTCCCGCAAATGGTCTTTTTTAAAAATATTTTAATGGTCGAAGAAGCGAAAAAGGAACTGAAAAATTCCAGGTTTCTTTTGAAAAGGAACTAAGGAACGCCTAGGTTCCTTTTAAATTTTTGGGAACTGTAACGGGAACTGGTTCCTTTTTTCCATCGGTGGATAAGTGAAATGATGTATCCAAGACAATATGGATACAGAAACGGCAACATGGGATTGATACGCGTTTAGAAGTCGAGAGATTTTGACGAAAAACTTTGTATACCGATCTCTCTACATTTTTCGTTTTCCCTTGACAAAATGTGAATATTTATTTCATCCAAAATAAGATGCATCAAAAAAGAAAAATCGAGACAAACATAATCCATGTACGTGGTCCAATCGTTCAAGAAAAAAATCACTTAACAATTCTAAGAACTAGCAGCAGCTACAATGCGACTTAACTTGATTTTCGTGAAATGGAAAAGTCACTTTTTTTGTTGTTATCTCCAGCTATTTCGAAACAGCAATCGATACAATCGATTGTACTGCAAACGATACAATCGATTGTACTGCAATCGATACAGCACCTGCACGGTCACCGTTGGGTCAATCAAAAGTGGTAAACAAAATACAAACTCACCAAAACTGTTCATCCAACCAATCGAATACGGAAAGCGGCACTTACCTAAAAAAAATCAGAGAAAAACCAAACATTATTACTTTGTCAAAATAAATCATGTGGTTTATAATGCGTTACTCTCAAGCAATGTTACTGTCAAGCATTAAACTTGTACGATCCGTCTAGCTCAGGGTGTATGGTAACAGACTGCTGATTATGTGGCCCCGGGTTCGATTCTCGGCGCAGGCTCTCGTTTATTCGATCCTGGGGTAGTGGTGAAAATGTTCCCGTCACATATTGCCTAAGCAATACGAAGGAAACATTCGCTCAGTGAGGGGAATTCCCCACTAAAAAAAATTGATAAACGTATCCACGTCAAAATAAAGAAACGACAAAGCATCAGAGAGAACGATGACTTTATTAGGTCACTACAGTGAGGGGAATTTCCTATTGAGGGCTATGACGGCTATTCCACCTGCCATTCCCAATCTCTTCCCTTCCCTGCTCCTCGCACATATCCATAGAGACATGAGGGTGCAGTAATCCTGTAGGCGCTACGGTGATTTATACAAATAAAAATAAATTCCTGGTGACCGATCAAAAACTGTTTTAAGTTTTTCATCTCTTTAGTTACACCATTCCACGATGAACAATATCTTTCGTTAAAAGAAAAAAAAATGCAAGTCCTGGAATAATCGGTGAAAGCCATTTTTGAGATTCGTTAAGATTCGCAAATATTAAACAACACATAATTTTTATTTTCATCAAAACAAGGACCAAAATTCGATTCATGTGTGATACCGTACAAGATTAATTTGTTTCTCGTTATGTCTACCACAGATACCAGTTCAGGATAAGTCGTTGACTTCCCAACACTGATAACGCTGATGCGTAACGCACAAATGACTGACCCATCGACTGGCACTTTGCACGGTCGTTCCTTTTTGGGCCGTCTAGAGTACAAGTTCGATAGAGCACGAGCAATCACCTTTATGGTAACGTTCCCCTTGGTTACTTTGCGCATGTTGAAGCCCACCGTTGGTATCATGTCTTCGCTGAATTGTCCCGACTGAAATTCACATGTGAAACATCAATTAGTGGACAACCGCGAGCGACTGAAGTCAAAAGTACATGAACTTGCACGATCAAGCTTCGAAATGGCATATGCTAAGATAGATTAAGAACATGTCTATTTCCTTTCAACTCAGGAAAGAAACCAGACACTGGATCCAATAACACGAATAAATGAAAATAAATATTTTCGTTTGGCGGACCTTACAGTACCAATATCAAATTACATGTACGATACTTCCAAACCGGATGGGAAACATTTTTGCATTTCAAAGTCCGCGACAGTTAAATTCCAGTACCAATAAACCCGTATGATCAAAGATAAGCGTCTTGGATAGTAAGTCGGGTAAACAGTTTTGGTTATTCTCCTTTGCGTTGTTAGTTACATGAACACTAATCATGGGTAATAAAAATAGGGCGTGGTTGGTGTAATTGGATACTCGCGTTGGTATTCACCAAATATACCGGTAATCCTTCCCAGGACCTACGCATAACTTCTTCCAATTTAAACGGGTATCCAGGGTCATTTTGGAAATGGCCATTGTGCGTAGTCCGTTGGTAATACGACTGCACAAATGCAGGATTCGGTATTAGTAGCGCCCCAGCAACAGGCCCCAGATTGTTGACGCCTAGACGGGGTTAGTCATATGATCGCGTTCATTTGACAGCTGTGTCATACGGGGGAGGGGTGGGGGTGAGGTCTGGGGTAGGTGTCAGGCCTGGCTGGTTATTAGCACACCTGAGAGCTACTGAAAAAAAAAACACCAGTCTGCATTTGTAAATTTGCCACCTTCGGTTTAATAAACAAATCTTGTGGAATTTTGGTTTCGTTTTGAAAGGGGTACAATCCGTTTAAAGTCACTGAATAAATAATAAATAATCGAATTTGTGAGGCGCATGCAGTCAGGTTGCAGACAAAGAAGTGATCCCATGACCGAACATGAGAAACTGCTGATCATCGTAAGGAGTGCGCAAAAGGCGATTTTATGTCAACGCAGAACTGGAGAAAGCTCCGTTGTATTTATAAGTGAAGGGGAATGTCGTCGGTGCACAAAGCAACCTTAAGAATAGTCGCTAACACAAGGGGTATATTACAAAATTTGCCATTTCGCAATGGTCTCACGCGCAGAAACGGAAAGTCAATTAAATGACGCTTTATGGGGTTTGGTAGGAGAGGACAACATGGGAAATGGTGCAGAAGTTCGGAGATCTACGCTTTCAACTGCATAATAATTCGCCACATTTATGGACTCCCCCTCGATGCCCATTTGAAATATCTTAAGGACACCACAGGCGGGCAGCCGTAGTTCACCGCGTTTCCATCCGGATTTCGATGCGCTTTGAAATGGGTGCGTTTTCCATTTTGTAGTACAAACTCAAAGGAGCGTTCTGGATGTAATCCAGATTAAAACGCGACCCCATGTCGAAAGGCTTTGAACGTCGGATGCAAATAGTGTTTAGGGCCAAAATGGGAATG
>JAUJYS010001279.1:0-17966 GCA_033995665.1 Melogona broelemanni | reverse complement strand
AACGAAAGCCTGCGCCGGGAATCGAACCCGGGACCGTTGGCTTCGTAGCATGTCCCCATACCCACTGAGCCATCGGTCAGTATCTGTCATTTTCAGGTAGATCCCATTTTATTTACCGGTGAGCATCTTTATTTTATCTAATGGAACTTCAGTACTCTACACCATGTACCTCGATGAACAAAAATTCCCAATTCGATCACCTTCCAACCTATTCGATGAGGAATCTCGCTCCAGATAAAATTGTATGCGCCATCCCGGGGATGTCTGCCTGGCGCACTCATCACCCCCCATTTGTACACACACATGGCGAAGCAGACGCAGGAGACCAAGAAAAAAAATTAAGGACGAAAGCGTTTATCGTTAGCAATCCGAACTGTTAATCAAGCTCGTAATTTAGCCGGAGAAATATTTACAACCAGGGCATTGTGAAAAACTGTTAGCGAGAAAGAGAACGAGCGCGTGTGTTCGGGCGGGCGCGCACGATGCAAAATTATTGCGCCGAGCAAGGAGCTGGCACATTGCGCGCCAATTACGCTGGCAAATATTAAAAATGCAAATGCGGATGGATGCGTTTGGCAGTCGGCGCACTTTTCTCTCTCACTCTCGTGAGCGCGCGCGCGCGCGAGCTCTATCCGCGGACCGACCGCCATATGCCCCCGAGCCGTTCCGGATCAACATTATGAACGATATCATATCCACTGCCGTCATCACCGTACGTGAAAGAGATTTGTCTTGTAAAATATTTTCCTCATTAAATTTTAACTTCAATACCAACCAACGCTGGCCAATACAATTTTTTTTACTAAGTTTCACTTTTATATTCAATTTTTATTTGCCAGTCTACAACATGAAACACATGCAGGATGTTTTTATACAGTATTTTTATCATAAAAATATGGAATTTAATATTTTTTGCCCATGATCACTTCAAACGAGACTGGGTGGCAATTGTTTAGGTTTCGCGCGCAGAATATTGATTACAGTATTCACAAGGAGCTCTAGTGAAATTCATTGACGTAATTGATCTTATCAATTACAATTATTAAATTCGTAAAAATAGAAGAAAAAATTAAAAAGAAAATGAAAAAAATGTCGAAAATCACCACCCTAACACAGGTGGCGGATAGCAACTCCATTAATTTTGAGTGGAGTAAAGGCGGTTGAATTTACGTGTAGATACCACGCAGATGCTCAAATTTAAATAAATATCTTTTGTTCGGGTACAATCCAACTCGCGCTACAATTAAATAAAATAATATGGTAATTTAAGCTACTCTTCAACACAAAATTTTGCCTAATTAAATTTGTATTGATTTCCAATTCACTCGTTTGCATTTATCAAGATTCCTTTGATACACGTTAGGTGAATATATTCAATATTTAAATATAAAAAACTCACAACTTTTACCAATGGTGGCGCTGTGGTCGCTTGCGTTTCGTGTAGTCGACCGCCGCGTTTCTAAGGCCGTGAGAGCGCTGAACGAATTTGTTATCTTCAAATGCGATTAGGACTAAAACGAATTATTCCATTGGTCCTCCCAATCAACTCCCACAAACATATAACATCGCCCACCCACCTACACTACTACCACTGCTGCTGCTGCTGCTGCCACTCGTCGCTGCGGGCGCTGCCAACCATCAACATTTCCCTAAAGTCTCCTTATTGCCGCCTCCTCCTGCAGCCCCCGTTAATTTCAGCCCTCCCCGAACACCGCCCCAATAAAATGGAACATTAATAATTAAACGTAAGACAAAAAAATGATCGCTAAGCTCTTCCTAATTCTTGCCCAGCCCCACTATCCCTCTGCAAATGACGTGGGGCATTAAAATAGAAATTCTTTCCATCTCATCAACAAACTTAATCGCCGCCCCCACCCGTTGCTGCCTCTACATATCGCCTCTGCGCACGACTAATATAGGCGCCCTCTGGTGACTTTTCGCGTCAATACCTATTCACTATTATGTTTGGATAGCATCCAAAGTTTCGTTCACCCTAACGGTTTCAGGGTCAATTTTCGGCGCGGGTTCTCGTTTATTAGATGGATCCCTGGTACTAGCGAAAATGTGCTTCTAACATATTGCCCAAGCAACACAAAGGGTACAGAATCTTAGGTTTTTTATTCACTACCTACTGTACAGAAATCAGGATTTAAAAAATAAACGAGTCAGAAAACCAAAGAATGGAGTTTGGAATGAAAAGATAGAAAGTGAAATGATCTAGTCTAGAAATAAAAAAAATGATCTGTCGGTGAAATAAACACCAACTCCGATTACCGGCCGTTGCCAGACAAAGTATTCAATGAGCGCCACCTAGTGTTGGAGCGCAGAACCCATAGCCGATCAGCTCTCCAATTCTTAAAAGAATGTGTCAAGAGGTAGTCCTATGCTAAACCGCGATAGGCATTTTTACCACCAGTTACGTAGCGTCAGTTTGCTGCTGCATAGTTTTCGTTCATTAGCCGACGTTTGGCCGGACGGATGTTCCCCCGACTAAGATTACTTTTGGAAAACGATTTTCAAAAGCAATTTGCTGGGGAATGACATAAATCGATCCGACCTATCCACACAAACATGGGCGTACACGTAGTGAAATGCGAAGGTAGAAAGGAAACTAACTGCGTCCTGTTATCGGTATTTTGAAAATTGCTTGCTTTTAAAGTGAATTTCGCTTTTTTAATTTAAAAAACATGTCGCCCAAAATAGTAGATTAACCATTAAGAGACAAAGTGAAATGGACAACGACTTATTTCAATTGCCCAATAAAATGCAACAATCCCACACATGGATATTTTACACGTGACACTTTACAATTGAATCATCGATTATTTTATGACTTTGATGTAATTCCCCTTGCCGCATTGGTAACGGGTGTGAGAAACAAGAATGCTGTTTGACCCAGGGTAAGTAAGTACCCTTACACTATCCCTGCATACAGGGTCCAGAGGCACAATTATCAATTCATTAAACAAATAGAAGAAAAAGTTGAAGGCATAACCAACCACAGGCATAAGCACAAGCATCAATTATGTTACCTCGTGGAACACCGAAAACATAACGGCCATGAGCTGACCAGACTCTACGAACAAAACCCAAGAATACCAATAAATAACTGAAGGATGTAGAAGCCGTTTTTTTGGAAAACAATGGATAGCAATTGTGTATCCTATGGGTATCCTTTGTGTGTGTAACTATCCGTGCTCCATTCTCAATGGTCGATGATACACAATTGTTATCCGTTATAGTACAATATATATTTTTTTTTAATATTGACCTGGTTAAAATGTACGGTCAATTACAACGCATTTAAATTATCGCTATGCAGATTAAATTAGTTTGGTCTAGTTATGTTATATTCTAATTGAATAAGTATAGCGAACGAGAATCAAATTATCCAGTATTGGCGTCACGTAAATAAACTTTTGTCGGTCGAACATCATCGGACTCGCTCACATAGGATAGACAACTCATTTGATAATTGAACGCACCTAAGCAGCTTTCCGTAAACCTTTCCAGTTGTGCGGCGATGCTGCGCCGATAAGCCCCCTTCGGACCCGGTTGGCGAAACCCATTTTGAAATTGAGATGACGTATCCTATGATAAATATCATTAAAATAGAGAAAAGCTATCGGGGGGCCACCACCGCGGTCGGCTACGCACTACACATGCAAGCTGGCCAACAACACGGCATACATTATTTATGCGCCAGTCTCATAACGAACACGTGATGCTCACCGACTGGGTGATTGGAAGCTGGTGGCCATCATTTTCCAGAGCCAAACGTTCAAGACGAAAACTGTAATTAATCCAATTAGTCAACGATCCAGAAGCGAAATTATTACCATGTCCCGTCTTCCTTAGACCGGAGACCAACCCCGTTATTGGTTCACTAATTCTTATTTTTTAATTTGTATGAATTGTCTTTGGCCATTCGGTAGAGGCAGACAAGTGGTCTTTACGGATCCGGTTTCGATTCCCGGCTCAGGCTCCAGTTTATTGAATTCTGGGGTACTGGAGAAGATGTGCCCCTCAGACATTGCCTAAGCGACACAATGGGTGAATAATCTCCTGTAGTGATGCTTACTTGTTCCCTGTAGTGAAATTAACTAGTAATCAAACAATCCCCTGTAGTGATATTCACTACAGTGATCAGGAATTAAAAATTAAAAATGAACAAAATACACATAAATCATTTGAATTGTTTTCATAGAAAATAACGCTAGAGCTAATTAATCCGTGAAAATAGTTCTAATAATTTTGCCAAAGTTGCTTTAATTTAACGCATAAATATAATAGTCATCCCCACGGAGTGATTAATTTTTTTTCGTTAGCTTCTAAAATAGGCGGATTAAAAATAGTTGATCAATCGTCGAGCGTCTAATGGCAGAATACGAAACAGCAAACGGCACTACACATCATCTCCGAATATTCCTGCAACTACTAAATGACTGAATTAGTACCGATTCATACATGGGGGATAGATCTGTTAGTACAGTTCGCAAGTGTTCACTTTCGATACGCACTTTAGGTCTCGCGAGGATATTATGCAAATGCTCATCATTGTGGTAAAGGCGCAACACGAACAATATGTGCCCCCCCCATCCCACCGCCATAGCCACCCCCACCCACTTTTGGTCAGATATTGGAAACGTGCTCGTTCAAGTACTTCTACGGCGAACAACGTCCGCGGAATCGCCACCCCCCCCCCCGAAAAATTACTGCCGAATTTGCCATCACAATAGGCAACACTCGCTCATAATGTAATTACATTTATTATTTACGAAATTTCCAAAATCAATAATAACCCGCCCTCGTCAAATTCTGTCAGCCACGAATTTGCCCTCAGAAGAGGATCGACTCGACCGCATTCGTTAGAGAGCACAATTTGCATCGACAAAATTCGGATATTCTGTCCGCTCTAACTTTTGTGCATAAAATTTAAAAAAATATATAATTTTTCTGTGAATCAAATTATTTTGACATTAAAACATGAGTAGTGAGGCCACCATTATATCACGCCCTTTTTACCCTTTTTAGTTATTAATTTGTGTAGACGTTTTGTCCTTACCGATCTGCGCATTTCGTATTAAGTTTCTGTATGTGGCATAATTATGATATAAAAAAATTTAGAAGTCACAACCGGCCACAGCATTGGCCTTAACATCGATTATGCCATCTCGGGGAGCACCGAGGATAAACGACGATGGTTGGCTAGACCCCACAAATAACAATTATGATACGCGAGTTTAGGATGCAAGGTTCCCCATTTCCATTTTCCTTGAGCCCGATGTATTGATATTTTTAATAACACGTTGGTGATTTGAACGCGTGGTCAAATTGAATAACAGCTAGAAAACCAAACTTGCAAAAAAAAAATGCGCCTAATTTTCTAAATAATTGTCGCGTTGCTTCTCGTTCCAAATCACATATTTAAAATCTAATTCATTTGAATATAAATAGATTTGTAACCAGATGTCATACGCGAAGGGTAAACAAAAAAAATGTTTACAAAATCTTGTTGCGTGATAGAATTTAATCACTCAAGATTTTGAAAAAAAAAATTTAAGATATTTGTCTAAGAGTAATCAAAAATACGAAATATAAATGGTAAATCAATGGGTACAGATGTAGACACATTTTCTTAAAACTTAACTTACAAAACACATGAAATATTTATAAATTAATTGTCAATTTTCACAATTTAACTTTGCTTAAAATAGGAACTTTCTTCAATAGTTTTTGGATTGTACCGTAATGAAACTAATCATTATGTATTTATAGTAAAATTTCCGGAAAGGTGCTTCATTCTGGAAGGATATATTTGCTTCTCATACAAAATATCTTGATAATTTGGTATACGTTGACATGTTTCTACGAGAGAGCTTTGAAACTTAAAAAGAAAAATCGGCAAGCAATTCCTTCTCATCTGAGCGTGCACGTCGTGTAAGTTGAGGTTTAAACTTTGATTAATGTTCCGTTAATCTCGATGTAGGGGTGTAATGAAACGTAATAAAGTAATCCCGCAACGATTAGGCAAACTAGCACGCGATGAAGTTATCAACAGCGATTTTTTTTTAGAAACATGATTCTGTTGGGAAATCTTCAAGAAGGGAAAAGAGATACGTTTTCAAATTTACCGTCTAAGTCCTTTGAGATGGGCGCGTTAAAAATCGAGCCAGGTCATTCAATTATTGTCGCTATTTAATATTTGTTCAAGTCATTCTTTAACAAATAAACAAATCTTTATTATTAGTTCAAAAGCTTATTAAGAATCTTCAAATTATACCGATAGCAATCAGTCGTTACAGAAGATTCTACTGTAAACAATGGATTAAAAATGTCTTACTATCTGAATTATTTCACTGATTTATAATTTACTCTGTGCAATCGGTTGAATTTCAATTAAAGGGAGATTAATGGAAGACTCAAATATTCAGCGAATCAAATCAGTATGACCATAAATCCCAAGGATAAACATTTTAAACAAGGAACCCAACACCATAACCAAAGCCGCACACCACTGCTTTAATAATTGGCTAATAAAATCCCAAAACAATTATTTGACAAAATATTTAACTTGGATCAGCGAAACAACTCCAGACAATTCAAAGAGCAAAAAGCCAATTTTGTACCCACAACTAGGTTCTAGCTCTCCTATTGTTAAACAAGCTGGTTATTAGACAACGCACCCCTGCTCGAACGCCTTCCAAGTTGCAACAGCATGGCAGCTCTAGTACACGCAAACCGGCTTCTGTAATTCCAGCTGGGAGGCCCTCCTCCCCGCATTCCACGGCGACGCCAAATTACGCGGCCCCATTGGCGGCGGACGAGCACGATTGGACGAGGCACCGACACGTGACCGAACGCCGTCAGCGAGAGCGCCTGATGAATGAAGTTAATTACCCCGGTCCACGATTTAACCATTTTCCATACTGCAGAATCTCACGGAGCGCCGAAATATCGTTAGCCCACACGCTCGACTTGCATATTAGGTGGAACCATTTGCGCGAAAACATTTAGAGGACGACAATCTCGTTGGGAGCCTGCATAGGGGATGGTTCAGTTAACCGTGCTTTCGCATTGTCGCGATTCGGGATGAAACACGCCAGTCTTCCATTTATTTATTTTTCGACTGGTTAACTTGGTAGATGTACTTCAGTTTCGGTTTTTGGATAATTTGGTAGAAATGGGCAAAAAAATGCAAAATAAAAATGCATTGAAATATGGTACGAATTTTTATCTGGCACAAGAAGATTTTTTCAATTTAAGAAATAAAATTGGCCGCCTATTCACTTTCAGACAAATTTGTCAACTTACGATTATCTTTGCCAGCGCAGTTACCGCAAAGGAACATACGACGAAACCAAAATGGCTGATTCATCCCAAACCGAAACAAAGTATCCTCACTTTTAGCGACTATTTTCGAAGGTCTTCGAACAAGAGCGCGTTTTTCATTTTTTTAGTACAACCGCCCACGTATCCCCCCCCCCCAACAACAAAAAATTGAAAAACGCACCCGACCTCGTTAATCTTCTAATATTCCTAATGGCGAAACCAGCAACGAAACTTCGCCCCATACATTGACGCTACCCAATGTGTCCAGGCCTATGGATCGTGTCCCATTTGGCTACATCGCGGACTTGGAGCGTTGACTGCTGCTAGCACCGAAAAGCAGTTAATTTACATTAATATTTCCCATTAAAATGCTCGTCCTTGCGATCATTTTCGTCGCAGCCGCATTTTAATAACCGCTTCCAGCAGTAATTATTGTGAAAGCCCTCCCCATTTTGCATGCCGTACACCACCGCTTATGGCGTGTACGACGACGCTGGGCATAGACGAACGAGCGCCTGGCTTGTAGTTTGTAACCAAGAAACTTCCACCGAAATTATTAATTGATTTTTTTCCCTAAATATGTTTACCCAAAAAATCCATACCAAATTATGCCTTGCCGCATTTCGCAACATTAATCTGCCTTAATTTTTAGATTAAAAGACGATATATCTACCTGTACCACACAGCCTCACGTTTTGAGTTATATTTTCGCAGCGAGCGAACACAACCAACAGGCGGATACGTCTTCACCCAGTTGGTCTGGGCCGTCTGGCGACTAGCGCCTTTGCCAATGGAGTGAAGTAACTTTGGTTCTAGTCTGCGAAAAGGTCAGGTCGGGACCAAATGGAATCCTAAACAAAATTAAAAGTATACAAAAGCAGCTTCGATCATTAACAATTATACAATTTATTTATTTGTTGACGACAGATATACCCAACAACCATTGTGCCCAGGCATTCCCTGCAATAAATTTCTCAATTTCATATGATTGGTTGAACCAGTAAGTTTGAACTGGCCTCTAGAAATTGCTAAAGCCAGTTGTCATCGAGGTAAGTTGACGCACGCACCCTGAAAGTGGGCAATCTGTGCACGCACTAAGCAATGCGTGGCAGCCACAAGACAAGGAGCCCCATATGGCTGCGAAACAAACTTTGCAACGTCAGTGACACTGCGTTTTCCCTATTTCTTTTTTAAACATTTGTCATTACATGACATTATGAAACTCCTGAAACAACACACTAAAACAAAACAAACCAAGGAATTAAAAATATTGGTAGAATTAAAAACTCGCTTCTTGACATCAAACGAGAAGTGGACGCCTCAAGGGGGTTTTTGAGGGTGGTCGAGGTGGCGGTACGACAATCGTCCCCGACGCCCGAGCAGCACGCCAATTAGCAACCATTAACAGCTTTGCCATTATTGGGTACCATTGGGATGTAAAGCTAGAACCCCGGGTGGAAACCCTCCCCCTTTTCCAACCCCCCCCCCCCTCCTAGCACCAACCAACCTGTTCCCGCCGCAGCATTCCAGGTTGGTAAGAATTTGTAAGACTGGTTTCCGCTTAGTTATGATGACATCAATAAACTAGTCCGCGCATTAATTAACACCTAAAACTACGTCTCTGGCGCGCGATAAATGGGGAAACCAGTGTGCGGGCTGTCGTCGGACGAGACCACGACAAACGCAAGGACATTCATGTAGGGAGAATCCGATGTCGCGCGCTGGAAAGCTCGTTAGGCCTACGAACTCCGTGGCCGTTCGGAATCGGGATTGAATTTTCACGTGGGCAGTCAGGCGGCAGATGGCAGCACCTGTACCCATTGCTGTTCGGCACCGGTTGCCGTTCCCGTACGGGGCTAATGACGGTAAGTCAACAGCGGATTCCGACTGGAGAACTTTGGGAATAGCAGCTTCGCTGCGTGTGAGTCGATAAATGGGCATTGGAAAGTTGTATGCCTTTTTTTTTATTTGAACAGCTTTCCACTAGCTGCTGTTTTTCTATCCCCCATCCAACTGTTTCCAGGATGTAAAATATATTGGTGTAGCTTAAAAATCGAAGTTTAAAATTTTTAAGTATTTTTTTTTTAATTTAATTTACTTTACATTTTGGTACATTTTGGAAAATAATATTTCAATATTTCAAATTATAGTAGCTATTTAAATATAAAATGTGTTACAATTTCAGTCGAATTCAATATCTGTAGATACCCCGCAGTACACCATGTTATCGCAGGCAGCTGAAAAACTGACCCGAAATAAGCGACAAAGTACACGAAAAAGTTGCCCACTAAAATCACTATTGGTGTACAAGGAATGGGCCCAACACGTATTTCCAATAGCGGCTCTATCAAAATGCAAATCTTATTGCCGGGTTCACAGAAGCAGTTCCCTATTTTTTGTGACCAACACCCTCCCCTTCTCCCATCAAACACACACTATTCCAAAACGGACGTCGCAACTCCCCCTGGCTGATGATCGAAGGCATTATTCGCACCGGATGCGCCGGTGTATGACGACACGGGAAGTGTGATGAATACGGGAGCGCCAAGGCGAAAATGCTGAAAAGACGCACGCGCCCCCTCGCCACGCCTGTGTATCCGAGAATCCCCCCTGCTCAAATACCGGGGCGCGCACACAAAAAAATCGTCTCCTCCCCGGTAATTGCTTGAATAGGTTTCGGGAGACACGAAAACTACATTATCGTGTGACGGTGACAGTCATTTGTTAACCCCGCCGGGTCGGTTCACTCAGCGCCTAACACACTTGCCATCAATCGACGTATGTGCGCGCTGTCCCCGTGTGCTCGGTGGGAAGACGACACACGTGTGGTGATCGATATGGGCGGGCACGCGCGTCTGCAGCACTAAACTTTTTTTTTTTTTTTGAAAAGTTTATAATTCGATAGCCTTGTGCATCCATCTGCACACGTATAGAAGTTTTGGGGTGATTGACTCGCGCAATCGGGGGGTGTCCATTTTTATCTTTCACCAAACGCAACTTTTTATACTCTACTCAGCGCGCGAAAAATGTGCTTCGATAGCCTCTGAGGTGTTAGGTTGGGTTAGTGTTTTTGTTACAAAGAACCCGTTCCGTTCCTCTTTAAAGAAAAAGAGAACCCCCGTTCCAATTTCACTTTCTAAATTTGAAAGGAACCTTTATAGTTAATTGATCTTTTCCGAAAGGAACGAATGAAAATATCTAAACTTCAGTTTATACCAGCAATTCTTTTGGCAAAGGGGATTTTTATGCCGTGAGCTGTGAACGCGAACGTAATATTTTTTGTTATAAATATTAAAATGATATACACTGGGTAAACTAGTATTTAATGAAATATACTTTCAAACTAATTGTAATAAAACCTTAGAACATTAGTTGAAAATGAAAACGTCGATAGTGAAGACAATAAATAAACAAATACAAAAAATTACGTTTTTGTAACTGACTGATTAAATCTTCTTCGTTATTAGACGTTTTCATTTTTAACTAATATTTTAAATTTTTATTACAATTAGTTTGGAAGTACATTTTAATTATCATCTATCTTCGCGTGTCCTACAACACATCATTATTTTAATATTTAATATTTATACTTAATTAACATTATATGCGCCCACTCTAGAGAACGGCAACTCCAGGTACTTAAAAAAAAAGGAACAAAAGCTTATCACGGGCTATGGGAAAAGGAACTTAGGCGTTCCAAACGTCCTCAAGGAAATGAACCCGTTCCTAGGAACTGGATTTTTTCCTTCCGTCCCTACCTATAATTAGCATAACTGACTGTTAAAAGCATAATTAACTGAAAAGCATTCTAGAGCGCATGGTCAAATGCGTGCATGTGTACTTCCGCTTCATTAATTCTAATAGTTGACATTCGTGTTTGAGTTCGAATATTTGCCCCCCTCCCCTTTTAAGAATTTTGCAAATTTATGGAAATGCTAGGATAAACACTAGGAAAATGCCCATTTAGTCCATTCCTCAAATTAACATTCATCACCAGCGGTTTTTTACCCCTCCCCAATTGATCACATGGTCTTAGGCAGATTAATGTACCCCGCCTATAAAATATAGTCGCGCGTACCATTATACATGTTGCCGAAGCTTCGGCAACAACGGCGACCCCTCGCAGCATTTATATTCCCATTTCTTAAAGCCACATACAATAAGTGGGGATTAATGTTTATAAATTGTTGGTCACAGCACCAGTTCCATCAATGCCAGGATGAACCTCGGCGCGAGTTCATCAACGGCAAACAAGCATGCGACGTCACGCTTCGGCAGCAGCCGCAGTCCCCGTGCACTCGTACCGTATATTAGACAGTTTGAGGTACCACGTACGCTACACGGCTACGAGTGACGAGGAGAAACAATTCTTCTGTGGACTACCGTAGAATGAACGAAGTGCTTGCATTTAGAACATAAGATCGAGCGTTCGCAGCAATATAATAGGATTTTGTTTTATACCTCCAATTTTTTTTGAGCATCCGATAATATTTTATACCCCCGATTTTATTTTTTTTAAAACCGCCAACTTTATTTTATAGCCCACATTTTATTTTAATCCCCCCCCCCCCTGACTTCATTTAAAAAAAAACGATTTTATTTTATTTATAACCACGATTTTATTTTATTTATAACCACGTTTTTATTTTAAATCAACAATTTCTTGTGAAAAAAAATGTATAATATTTATTTGAATTTATATCAAATTTTTCAGAAAAGCTTTGTAAATTCCTTGACTTTTTCCAATTGAATAACATGCAATAAATGGGGGCACGACCTATTATAGTCAGGCCTGAGCGAAGTTTACCTTAAGTTACAAGTTTTTAATTGAACCTTCCACACAAATGAATACCACCGCCAAATTAAACTAGCCTTTCCCGTTAACAGTTACAACCGAGGGCACACAAAAATTCGTTCAAAAAAAGCATTCTTTCTGGTGACGTAAGGACGTTGTCCCACCACAATATCTAGGAAGCGCAGGAAAAATAGGTTAGGCACAAGCCATCGCAAAGCGGTGGTTAGAAACGCGTGTATTCCATACAGCAGGCAAACAGCGAACTTGGCCATTAATCCGTTGATTAAGATTAATTGGACAACCTCTTCTCGTGTTCGCCTATGTCATATTTCACTGGCGACTGATGCGGTTGGCTTCAACAGTCGACAAGCCAGAGTCGATCACATCTAATTAGACAACCCCCTCCTTCTCTCCCTGCCATGTACATTGGCATCTCCTTCCTTCCCCCCCCCCCTTTCTCCAACAGTGGTTGTTTACAGCGATCGCCTACGTAGCGGCAATGACAAGTCCACTTCACTTAATAAGCTATAACTTTCGGCTTCCGTAATTAAATTAGCTCCCGAATAATTGTTCCCGCGCTGATCAATTAATTTCTTTGTGTTTCCACTCCGTTTGCCTAGTCTGCCGAATTCTTAGCACTTCCAAAATTCCGCAATCATAACGGGAACGATAGCACAAATTAGGCAGCGGAAGAAAAAATAAATAGAAGGCTCTTTTTTTTACACTCATGAGACCTTCAGCTCGGTAGAGTGCGTGCTTCTTCACGAGGAATAAAATAAATAAAAGTTTGCCAAATGCTAGGCATATCTAGAATTCAAATAAAAATTAGAAGGCTCGTGGTCACTCAGGAGACCATCAGGTTGGTCGAGTGGTCACGAGAATTTATAAAATAAGTTTCCAAAAATTTAATCAATTTTAGAAATTCGACGAAACAAATAAAAAGGTATTTTGCTTATTCAGCGAAAAATCTATATATCCTTCCGAAACCAATCATACCTTCGAATCTTCTAAAGCATGCGTACAGCTCGCTTTCGAAGTGCTATAACTTTCGGCTTCCGTAATTAATTTAGTAATTAAAAAAGAAGTGCTATCGAAAACAATAACCTTAAACTCATGGCCGACACGTTAGGTAATTTCGGCATCATGCTTCGTTTACAATATACTGGAACTTCGAACTAAATTTGTGCGAAATAAAACCAGCATTGTTCGAATACTATTTTCATCAAGAAAATGCTACTGGTTGAGTCCCTGGTCTCAGGAAGATACCAATCCTCCTCCCCCTCTGAAATCTAATTTAGGATGCCAGGTTTCTTTTTTAGAACGACCCCAGTTGTCAGTTATAACCAGAATATTCCCCCACCTACCAAATGTTGAGTGGATATAACCATTCTTGTCTAGTAATGTTTTCGCCTAATGACATGTCTGAAAGTTCTGTAAGCATGTAAATCATTCTTTTTTGCGATAACACAAAAATAAAATATAAGGAAGACCGAACACGTTTCCTTCAACAACGAGAATAGCTTGAATTCGCTGCATTCATATACATTTGTCAACGAAACAAAAACGTTTCAATAAATCAAGAACCAAGAAATCTTGTAAATATTTTCTCAGTCGCAAACACATACAAGTCAAGTGCGGAAAACAAGTCACGAATGACCTACCGTATTTGGCACATGTTAATGAGTGTCTCCTTAGTAGAGACCAATAACCAATCTTCGATTGTCAAATATGATACAGATTTGGATACCACTTTTTTTTCAACGGAAAAATTAAGACATCGAAAAAAGTGGTATCCAATATCAGGTTTCATTTAGGCGTACCGACACGATGAAATGATTATAACTATTTGACACCCTGTATCGTAAAAAGGTGAGACGGGGTTTAAAGCCATAGTGGTGGTTGTCGCCCAGGCGACCGCCGTTAGTGCGGCAACCCCGGGTTCGATTCCCGGTTCGGGCGGTAGAACATATGACACAAATCATCAATGATAATCAGTCTAAGCCCAACCTACAGAGACCGCCGTTAGTATGGCGATCCCGGGTTCGATTCCCGGTTCGGGTTGTGGTTAATAAAGAACTTGGTATTGGTGGTTACTTTGGCATTTTTCTCACACCAAGTGTGACGCCATTTCTCACACAAAGTGCGACGACATTTGTCACACAAAGTGTTACGACATTTGTCACACAAAGTGTTACGACATTTGTCACACAAAGTGTTACGACATTTGTCACACAAAGTGTAACGACATTTGTCACACAAAGTGAAACGACATTTGTCACACAAATTGTAACGACATTTGTCACACAAAGTGTAACGACATTTGTCACACAAAGTGTAACGATTTTTCTCACACAAAAAATGTGACATTTCTCACATTGTCACGGTATTTCGCACACAAAGGTTCGACGACATTTCTCACACTGTTTGACATTTATCATGCAAAGTAACACAAAAGATTTATGCCAACCACCACTATGCTTTTATAATCAGTAAAAATTGATTACTTACAAAGTGTACGTATACAGACCGGAACCTGGTGACTTATTCCGCTTTGACGATTTGCAAGAGTCGACAAATCACTAGCCATCAGATACACAAATCTGGCTGTCAATAGTTTTTTTTCCACCACTTCCGGCAGACCTATTTTTTAGGCAGAGTTTGGTAAACGTAGTCTTTGTTCCATATTCGGCAAAATCACGCGCGAATCACAAAATATTGTCCCACAGTCGCACAAGTGTCGATCGATAAAAATTGCGATTAGGATTAGCTGTTTTTGTCAGACATGTTTTAACAGTTTTCCACTGAAAATTCTCCCACAGCGTCCTTCGGCACAAAAGCGTCGAATTTGGTCCAATTTTCTCAGCCAGTTTATTACTACGATCGCATTTGCGTTCGATTGCTCACATAAATGTTCGGTTTTTAAGTTTATGTCAGCTTAGCCGATTTCGAGAAATTATTGTCCAACTAACTCGTTTGTCAGAGATATGCGCGATAATTTTCAAACACGATGAAGAACCATTGTACATAAACACATCCTTCACCGTCGATTTCTTTAATTTTAATGCGAAAAGTTCACTCCGTACAGAGCGCAGGCGCACATGTGCAGGGGTGTTAACATGTGCCAAGGTCAAAGTCACCGGTTATTCGAAAGTTTCGAAAAGCGTCGTGAGCGACGTGACCTGTGACGTTATGTATTCCTAGGCTAATGCGTTGCACGTCGCAAGAAAGTTAATGCGAATTTCGCAAACTTCTGCTGGCTGGTCACGTGAACAAAATAGTCTCTTATTCCAATAAATTAAGCTTCGCGTATTTCTCCTATACGTGTTTCGAAAATAAAATGCAAAAATCAAATCAAAATTTTAGTCGTTCCAAAAATAAAAATAGAATACGGTTTTTAATGTCATTTTATTAATTATTACAAAGTCGCCGGTTTTTAGAAAGTTTCGGAAAACGTAGTGAGCGACGTCTCGCTTTCCCTTGTATGGTTATTTTCGTCGTATGTCGTCACACGTCGCAAGAAAGTTAATGTGCATTGCGCAAACTTCAGCTTGCTACGTGAACAAAACAATCACGTTTTAGAAATTTACGTGTCGAAAATGAAATGTGCGTGCCGAAAAAAAAATGCAAAAATCAAATCTTAATTTTAATGAGCTCAGGAATAAAAATAAAAAATTGCATAAAATGTAATTTAATTAATCATTTCATAAGTCGCCGGTTTTTAGAAAGTTTCGGAAAACGTCGTGAGCGACGTGACCTGTGACGTTAGGTGATATCATGTAAAAGTATAGACAGTTTCACAAAGTATTCATCGCACGTCCAAGAACACTACTGCGCAAACTGTCACAGGTCACGAAAAAAAAATCTAGTATTCCAATTAACTCAAATTCAAGTATTTCTCCGATAAGTGTTTCAAAAATGAAATGCAGTCAAATAAAAATTTTAATCAATTTAAATACCAAAATCGAAAACGGTGTAATTGTGTCATTTTTCTAATAATGCATGACGAAATTTGTTAATGCCTCAGGGCAACTCAAATCCGTTTCAGGGAGCAACACAACCGAGCCTATGGTACTTTTCGCGTGTCGCAAGGTCGGGGGAATTCCCTAAAAAAAAGGATTGGGCGCCTTTTTTTAAAATCTTATTAAATTCAAAAGCCCTCTGGAAATCGCTGCAAAACGCAATAAGATTTTAGATCTCGTACAAGAATTTCAGGTGTTTGAAACCATCCAAACTTACGTATGCGTAGAAATATAGGTGACCCAAGACGCACAACGCATACGTAAGTTTGGATTTTATCGAAGATGAACATTTCTAATTCAGTTTGGATACGTCAAAATATCCATGCAAATCGTTTGAAACCATGTCATTCTCTTAGCCGTTTTGTCGACTCCTCAGCGTTTCCTTATTTTATTTTATTATTCAAAATAGCGTCTGGTTCACGTCGTGGCAATTTCCGTTTCACGTTTTCCGGGCTCATGTTGACGTAAAATTCACCATTACAACACAAAAATAAATAAATGGTCGCACGAGGTTTAATAAGGCAAAACCCCTAAATATCGAACAGAGCGGTTCCACGCTGAGGCTTAGCGAAAATCGGACAGATCGAAAATTTCTATTTAGATGAGGTAATCGCCACGTCGAGTCATTATGTCAATATCAGTGAATATGTTGGATTGAGATTTTCACCAGCACCTGGGATCGAATAACGAAAGCCCTAACCGGGAATCGAACCCGTGATCGCCTCACGACAGGTGGAGGATGCTCTACCACTGAGCCATGAGCTATAACATGAACAATCGATACGTTTTCAATCGCAGTTTCGAAGGGTGCGGCTGTTAAAATAAATGTAGGGTACTATATTTGAGGCACCTGGAGGGTTTGCGCAGTTGAGAGAATCCAACGCCCCATTTTGTTGTCAAACATGTTTATGGGATTTTTCCGGAGTAACAAGAATGACGAGTTTTACAGATATTTTTATGTTGGCAAACTGTTTTTTGCGCTTCACAAACTAAACTGTGAAATAAAATTCACGATTATTTTTATGTGTGTATCTTGAATTTGGAGCCAGCTCCATTGTTAACCAGAATAAGCCAGTGATTAAGTTTGCGGGACACGTACGTGCAGCGGCACACGCAAACTCTCCAATTCTCTCTGAGCCTTTTACGGCCTGAGTTCATGGTTGCACCCATAGTATAGTATATATATGGTTGCACCAATGGGTTTTCTCCACACGTCACAACGCCTTGTGTGATTGCCCGCTATCGGGGGTAGCCTCGTCAGTCCCGAAAGCAGGGCAAGCTTGTTACAGTACTGAGGAGCCAAGTCAGCCGACCACTCCATAGGAGCTAGCAAATGATGAAAACACGATAATGGTCCCATTTATTTCACGTGTTCGTAGCGACGTTGGTCAATGGAAAATTATCGATTTCAGAGCCGAATTTCAAAACAGATAAATCGATGACCATGACGCATTTAAATGTCGCCATTTTGTGGCCGAGATTATTTTGATAAACTGGCAATTCATTTGCAACAGAACTTGATGAAATATTAATCCAGCTAGGTTTTTATTGTCTCTCTTTAATTTGAACAGTTTCGCAAGTGGAAAAAATCGTAAAACTCATAAGCTAATTGGGGTTTGTCGCGACGCTTACGGCAATTCATACGAATATGGTTTAAAATTATCCTGGATAATTTTAATTTCGCAAAATTGGGTGCACCCCTTTCCAGATTTCCAGATCCCTACCCGCTCCAGGTCATTCGACGAGCAGGTCTACTTCCAGCAATCAACGAACATGTGTGACAATGGATAGTCAGATATCTTCTTGAGACCAGATGCCAG
>JAUJYS010001278.1:0-17974 GCA_033995665.1 Melogona broelemanni | reverse complement strand
GCCTGCGCCGAGAATCGAACCCGGGACCGTTGGTTTCGTAGCATGTCCCCATACCCACTGAGCCATCGGTTCGTACAGTAGACTACAACATACAGTAGACTACAACAGTCGTTTCGTACAGTAATAATGTACCTCTCAAATAGTACGGCAGCAGAAATCCGTCCCGAGATTCCGAAATTTTCAGCTAGGCGTCGCTGCAGTCGATGCTGCTTACGAGCAGGATCCAACCATCAAGATAAATACATGTATATGATATTTTCTCCACCATCTTTTTTTTTTCTTTTCAAACGATGCCCCAGATTTTTTTTCTGAATGAAGCTTTCGTTTTCGAATATGTGCGCGCGATGCTGTTGATCTATTGAGCTGCGGGGTGCGTCGATCATTCCCCAATTAGCGAGTGAATAATTGGAGCCATTAGGAGTGTCAGCGATAGCATTTATGACGCGGGTCAACTTCGGGGTCATCGCGCGCCTATACGTAATTCTAACTCGATGGCGCGCTTCTTGCCCCCTCCCCCTTCAAATCCTCCCATTTTCCCATAATTTCTTCATTCATTCCGCGTTTGATCGAATCATGCTCCAACGTTTGAATGTGATCGCGGTGCAGACGCTGTTTCGGGGGCATCCTTCACATCCTATTTTGTAATAAAAACGGAGACAGTTTGCAAAATAGGAGATTTATTTCCGCGTGCATCTTCCAAGAAGTGTAGAGCCGAGCTGGTCTCATATTATCCTCATTAATTCACCAATTTCCGCTCTAAATTGCTTTTCCTGAAACGAAAGAGAAAGCTTTGCTGTTTAAATTCTTATTTGAAATTAGATTTTGCATTGAAAGGAACAAGACGCGAAGATGCTACGTTTTTAATTACTGTTTGGCCTTTTTACCAATAAACTTTGTTTTTAAGCGCAACTTTTAAACTAGCAGAGCCTTGACGGCAGCATCATCGGATCGACTCAATGTTGTTTTTTTGCTTTTAATTTACCGTAGCTTCGTAGCATGTCCCCATACCCACTGAGCCATCGGTTCGTACGCGTTTCAATTGGAGAGCAAACTTCTCCATGACGTCACCAGGAAGCGGAAGCATAGCAACAACAACAGTAGAGGGAACAAATTCCATTTTTCAAGTTAATTCAGTTCAAAGTAAAGGCATTTTTATATCTTTCCTGCAAAATATTCTCAATTATTTGGAGGGTCTCTGAAGTTAAAGTCGACAACTCGCCTTTTTGTATTCCGAGAGGGTCATGGGAGGATTTACTGATTAATTCCGAAATGGGGTGGTGCGTGGGCGGGGGTTACATCACTTCCGCATCAGCGTGTCGAAGGTCGATCCAACAGTTGAAAACCAAACGTTTATTTATCTATTTTTGGTTGGGTGCCATTTTTGCCCCCTTCCCCTCCCTTCCCAAACCCTTCTCTCACTCTCTCTCTCTCTCCCCTTAGTCCCTACTAGTGACGTCATATGCAGCTGCAATTGATGTTATAATCCCAGTTCTGACAAAGAGTTCGCAAAAATGTTGCATGGACGACGAGAAAATGATTTTTTTTTTTCAAATAAAATCTTCCCAACGAAAGTGAACTCGTGCAGTGCAGCTCGAGTGAGTCATTTGTTTACGGAAGCCCTGATAACGGTTGAAGGCCTTCGGTCTCAATTAGCAGAGTAGTTTAGGTTAACCCTCCAGTGGCATCTCGAATTACTGGTTAATTTTAAACTTAATTAAAACCCAGCCTGCCGTAACCTTGTCTCTCTATTGAAACAACGTTTTTCGTGTATTTGGCGAACACGTTGCATCGAAATGTGAAAGAAAAGCGAAAGCTAACAAGCAAATATTCGCCTGAATCCGTGGAATCATAAAGTATATTATTTTTGTCCAGAACAATTGCTATATTTTCCTATTTGTTAAAAAAAAACCAAGGTGCGGGGAGCACGCCGAGAAGAATGCTTAACTAATTAAATATTTTACTAATTACACAGTTAGTTTAATGTGTGAAAAAAATAAACAAATAAACTAACTTAACGAATATATCAATTGAACTTATGTTCAATTGATATATTCGTTTATTTTTAGAAGACACGCGTAAATGGCGGTTTTATGGATTGAAATTGCATCGCATTTTTTTCTTCCCAGTGGGTGGGTGCGTGTGCCTCACTGCAGCCCAGGTACGAAGAAATACACAGTGTGTATGTGTCTGAGCTGGGGTGTTAAAATTGAATTCATTTTTGTTTTCACCGCACAACGTCAAGTTGACCGGAAACCGGTGATATATTGAGGCTCGTTTGAACGCAGCCCCTATCGTCATTTCCGTTATTGCTTGTGTATAGTTGCCAGTCGAACAATAATCGATTTGTGCGTATTTCCTCTGAAAACAACAAAACTGGAATGGGAGTCGGCACATTTTTTTAGAAAAGGCCACTTTGCCGTCGCCTCCTGCTCCCCCTTCTCTTGTGTAGGTGGCGCCCCCTGTTCCGGTCGTAAACTTACCGAGATTGCTGCTCGCAACGACAACACGAGTTTTGAGTGTTTGCCCCCGCCGTCATTCTGTTGTTTCGAAGGGTACTTGTGATAGGGTATGAACGATGAGAAGCATGTCGTATTATTTTGCAAAGGTTAGCCACAGGATACCAGTGTTAGGTAAGTTTCGTTCGAAAAGGGACCGATTTTACGTGTAATTCTCATTGTTCCTAAAAAATGGAACCTGCTCCAGTCCTAGTTCCTACCATAATGAAAGGAATCTAAGTAATCTTTGTTCCTTTCCAAAAGGAACAGGACTAGTTCCTTTTCCGTTCCGACGACTAAAAATAACCATAAAAATAGACCTGCGTTTCTCGTCTCACAGCATCACATGGAGCTTCCCTCCCCCCTTGCGGCGTACCTAGGTTTTATTCCTAGGTATGGATCTTTATCGTAGAAGGGATACAGTTTTAGGTATGGAAAGGAAGTAACCAAATCGTTTTATTTCTAAAAAAAAATAAACCAAAACGTTCCAAAGGTTTCGTTCCTATTTAACACTGCAAGGTAGCACTCTAGCATTAATGCTTGCAATTTTTAAGCTAGCCATTCACCGCATGCGCTAAACCTAGTTTTCATTTTGCGGCGTGCCGTGGACTCAATCCGCTTGCAAGAATAGTAAGTGCAACTTGGCTCAAAGAAGTTGGCGATTAGTTGTCCAGGGAATTTTCTGGCCCGGAACCCACCCATTTCAACTTCATTATCTTTCTTTTTATTTTGCTGAGGAAGCCAACTCAGGTGAACACAGGCGAATATGGGACAGGCGATTAGACACGGCGAAAACCCTCACAGGAAAAAAGGACGTGTCCACCAAATATATTGGCTAAACACCCTCTTTTTGCGCACCCCACACCATCTTTTCAGCCCCTCAACACGCTCATTGGAACATTTGTCACGAGCTAACGAAAACAATAAATCATTGTTGACCCCTTTCTCACCCACTTTCTTCTTTACATCCCTAAAATCCCGTTAACCCACTTCCTTTAGCGTTGTCGCCGTTTCAAAATTTATTCTGCACTTGTGTGCGAGGGAAGCACCCCATCCAAAAGGTGATTTGTGATACCTGGACGATATTATCGACTTAGCTTAGGGCGAGAGAGGGTGGAGACATTTGTGTACACGGGTATTCCGGCGCACGGAGGAGTTTTTGCGATTAAATGGCATAGGTGATTGTCGCAAAAGAAAAGCTTTCGACAGAGTGATGGTAGAAAAAGTGAGTGACTGACAGTCCAATTGGTGTCTCAACATGGCTCCAAATTCACGTACATGGGTATGAAACAGTATCTCTATGCAGAACCAGAACTGGTTCATAATTCATCCTCATTATCCGTTTGGAATCGTACGTCAACCGTGACATTTAACCAAACGGAAGGAAAAAAAAAAGAGAAATCAATAATTTTTCTGTTCAAAGCATTTGGTGATTCCGACAACTTTACAGGCATGTTTAAAGGACACAGACAAGGAAATTAAGTTTCCTAAAAATTGAAAGAAATATAATTTACCATACGTACAACGCAATTAATGACTCAGAAATTAAAGTAAGGGGTAAAGGGTGTCCCAAGAAAAACTTCGGATTTAAAACAAAAATCATCAAAATGTGGGAGTGTGCCGGTAGAGTAATGGTGACATTATGTCGGATATTGTGTTTCACATGTCATCGTAACAAACCTACTTATGATACTTCCTACTGAAATAAAATAGCATCCTTTTTAAAACTAAACCTTCTCTCTTATTGTGTCACCCTTTACATGTCCTACACATGTAGACTTGCACAAAAGTCAATGACTTTATTCGGTCAATGTCCTTATATTTAACTCTTGTTGTTTTTAAACTGAGTTCAAAACTGTAATTACGAAACACTGTACTCGCATATCGCATATTGAAAAGCACCGTTGTTATAAAAATTTATGCAATACACATAACAGGTTTATTAAAAAAATTGAACGCGCCACAATAAAGGCTAATTTCTTTATTTTTATTTTTATTCTAGCATCAGTTCTTTCACGTCATCGCTGGAGCGTGACGTCGTACGCAGCGAGCTGAGTCGAGCCTTCAAGATCTGGAGCGATTCGTCACGGTTGACGTTTCGCGAGGTGGCGCCAGGTGACGCTGCCTCAGCCGCCGACATCCTCGTCTCCTTTTATCGGCGTTACCATGGCGACGGCTATCCCTTTGACGGTCAGGGAGCCATCTTGGCGCACGCCTTCTTCCCGGGTGACGACCGGGGCGGTGACACGCACTTTGACGATGAGGAGAACTGGATATCCGGCATCACGAGCAGTGACGACGGTAAGCGTAACCAGTCAAACAATTTGACGCTTTGGCGGCCGCATCAATTTAGAAAACAAAATTTTTAAGAAGCTAAAGATTTTGTAAAACATCGATATGATAATCTACTGTTTTGAGCCCCCGATAATATTGTAATAATATAAATTAAATACCCAGTATTTTGACCAAGTATTTAAGCAGCAACTTAGGGAAGTAATATTTCTTATCTAAAATCACAACGTTAACAAAACTGCTCAAACAAAACAATACATTCATGTCACGATCAATTTGATCCCGGGCGGAGATCTCCGTCATCCCGCAATGGTGAGTCCAACCTTGCTAATAGCCCAAGAAAACAAACGGTCATTTTCAGGGCTAAAACATTCTGTGGAAAATACATTTTTTTAATTCACTGGATTTCCCATTTTTGAATCAATTCTTCCCCCTCCTTAACCCGGGCGAAGCCGGGCACATTGGCTAGTATGGAGATAAAAATTAAGATCAGCACTAGGGCTACATGCATAGAGCTATAGTTTGGTTGCAAAGTTATTGAACTGATCAAAGTCACTGAACGAATAATTTTGTATACCTGTTAAACCAGCTATCTGACTAAGAAAAATATTTGACAGGATTGTCATCATATGACAAATAAATGATTGAACCCATTTACAGTGCACCATCGGGTAGATAAAGTCACTCAAATTTCTTGTCAACAAATTGACGAAAATGAGCTCAACTTGCACCCCCTTTAATCTGCATCATCAGCACACACGCAACTACAGATGTACACTCGCTTAAACAGACTAGAACGTGTAATTAGTGCTGAAATTGGGTTTTCCCTTGCCGCCGTTGGCTTGTGTTTGCGTTGCGCACTGACCTCGTCTTAATTAAATTGCGAGCTTATATACACAGATGGCGTTGCAGGTTGTTGCCAATCACCAATGTGTCGTGCACACGTGCCTTGGTCTGGCAGGAATCATACTGTGGCGAAACAGATGTTGACAAGCATGCGCTTGCTTGTCGAATTCGGGCTTCGTATTTGTATTCGTATTTGTGGTCCTTTTAGAAGTAGGTGAGCACCTGTTTAATGGGTGTGCTGCAGTCATACAGAGTTCATTTTTGCACTTTCTGGAATGGCCCTCATTCTTTACTGTTTGTTGCAAAAGAGTTGAAAAACAAAACTCTAACTATCCTCTTTATTCTAGCTGTGCGGTTAGCAGCGCCATCTAGTTTGTTTGTAGGACACTTTTGGATCAAAGCAACTCTTGGCTCACATAGGACATGCAGTATATCTAACGGTGGGGCAGGTGTTCGACTATTGTTTATGTATGACGCGCCACCACAATGTTGACGATGCCGACCAACATCTTAATCTTTTTTTTTTATTGGGTTAATTTTACGAGTGACCGAAAATACACACAGAAGAAAACGACTAAGACGCAACATGACTTTAGAGATGATTTCCGGGTGCATACTTCCAAGAGAAACTTCTGCTCTGATCCAAGAACGCGTTTCGGTGACCCCCACTGCTTTTGGCCTCACGCGTAGCTTCCCTGCAAGGCACGATTCATTCAAACGATGGCTGTTGCGATCGCCATTCCACCCAAGAATTTCAAGAATGCGACACAATTATTTATTATTATTTTTTTTTTTAAATTCACCGTAGCGCCTAGTGCACTACAGGAATACTGCACCCTCGTGTCTCTGTGGATATATATGTGAGGGGCAGGGAAGGGAAGGGAAGAGGGATGCAGCTGGAATAGCCAGACTGCAGGATCCACTCCTAAGCTCTGGACTCCCTAATGGAAGCTCAGGGGTGACGCCAGTACCCCAGGCTAACGAATAAACGAAAGCCTGCGCCGGGAATCGAACCCGGGACCGTCGGCTTCGTAGGATTTCGCCATACCCACTGAGCCATCGGTACGTACAAGAGGAAGTATTGGGTTCGTTTCTTTTGAAAAGGAACTAGTTCCAGTTCCCTTTCTTCCGATGAAAAAAGGAACATGTTCCCGTTCCAGTTCCTCAAAAATTAAAAGGAATCTAGGCGTTCCTAAACTCCTTATAAAAGGAACCAGTTCCTAGGTCCCTTACGAAACACACACAACAATAAGATAAATACAATTCAAAATATAAATTGAAATTTCGCACAAAAAATAAGCATCACAAATAAAATTTATAATTTATCAAAGTTGTTATGGAATTTTTTTTTTGTTCCAGGGAACAAATATAGAAGTACACTAATTTGGAAATAAATAAGATAGAGATCTTTTTGAATAATATTTTTGCGCAATGAATAATATTTCTCAACAACACTCCAAATATGTACTTTAAGTAATAAATGCACTTTAAATAAAATATAAAATAATAATGCCCTTTCAATAAATACCTAACTGTAAATTAAAGTACTATTTAATTGTCATGTTTACATGTATTTGTGAATGTGTTTACTAATATACACGTTTGAATCCTATGTGCATTTCCTGATTTATTTTGTTTTTATGCTAAATAGCCTTTGATTACATGTATTTGTTTTGTTAACATATTTTTAATATTTCATTTACAAGGGTGTTTCTCCCGTTGAACGGCTGTGCGACGTCTTCTTTTTCTTCGGAAAGTTTTTCGTTTTGAAGATCTTACAAAATGATTTACAGTTTCTCTTGTTACTGACGTAGGCGACTGAAATAATTAGTCCCTGTACTCCAATTAATGCTCTAAAAACGACTTCGGTGGGGAATTCGTAGGCACGAGAGTCGTTATAGTTCTGCATTACTGTTTTCAAGATCCACACAAGGCCCATCACAACGAACAGCTTCAACCCTATTATAAACCTGAACCTGGAAAGTAATTAAACATAAATTAATTCTTAATAGGTCCCTTTATAGTTGCTTTTACAATCTCTCTCTCTCTCTACTTTGTACAGAAATCTTGATTTTTTAATATAGACTTTTTAAAAAAAAAACAAAAAAAAAAGATTGAACGATACATTTGTACGTGTTTAGGTATTGTTCAATCTCTGGTTTTTTAAATAGTCTATATTAAAAAAATCAAGATTTCTGTACAAATTGTTGACGTTTCCACTCCTTGGTCAAGGATTCTTAAAATAAATTTTTTTATTGTTAACGTAGAACGCTACTAGGGTTGTAGTTATTTAGTTATTTATACCACGACACATACGACATTGTATTTTTTTAAGAAAGCAAAAACTTCTCGACTACTACACACGTGATCACGTCTCGGATCCCGGCCGATCCCGGCGGGAAAATTTCGTACCTTCCTTGGAAATGGAAGTAAACCCGTGAGAGCCGTGCCTGTACGTGGCCAGGTACACGTTAAACGACCCCTACCAGGTCAGAAGAAGTCTAGACTAGTTCAAATTCTAAATGACCAGGTCGCCCCTGAGAAAGGGAGGGGGGCTGGTAAGCTTATTTAACAGTAAAATCTCTTATATTCCCACATATTGCCATAACGCTACAGCGCGGCAATTACCTCATCGAAATCGAAATCCAAAATCATACGACATTCCACTTTAAAAAAATCAAAAGTCATATTGTACGGCCTGTCTGTAGCTCAGTGGGTATGACAACAGACTGCTGAGCTGGCGGTCCCGGGTTCGATTCCCTGCGCAGACTCTCTCATTTATTCGTTATCCTGGGGTAGTGGTGAAAATATGCCCTTCACATATTGCCACACGAAGGGTACAGAATATCCTGCAGTGATTTTCACTACAGTCAGGAAAATTTCCCCACAAAATAAATAAATAAAATTAAAATAATCACATTTGATTGTTCCTTCCGGTGGATGCCACCTCTGTATCTTTGCTGGCATGGAGCAAATTAACTACAGTCCAAACAAACAACAACAAATTAGTTAATAGTATCGCATGTACCGGATAACTATAAAAAAAATGATACGTCCTTTTGTCATAGAACCAACATCCGATGGACAAATTTGGGTACATGGAAAGAGCGTCCTGCATGAATTGATACTGATCGATAATGGACAAAATTATCGTCATCAACACCGGTAAACTCCAGGCATAAACATTACAACAAATAAACAAATTTCGGTCTGAAAGCGGTATGGTGCATCTATATTTAGAGGTCTGTATGTTCGCAAACGTGAAACAAACATCGAAACAAAGTACCTGAAGCCAGAAAAATCCCCAGATATAACCGAGATATCTAACAACAAATAAGACAAAACATGCTTGGAAAGAAATATAGGTGTGAGGAATCCTGTAGTAGTAATATACAGCACTGCTAATATTGGCATTAATCAGAGCTACTAGGTAGTACATAACGTATCTGATGTGATTGGTCAGTTTCGGAACACTGAACCATTGGAACAGGAGAGTGAATGCTAAAGACATTCCAGACAATATATGCAGAACCATGTACGCGTCGATAGCAATTAACTTGGAAAGGTTGAAATGCCAGAAATTGACATCAGCGTAGTCGCAGACAATTGCTATATTGTCGCTAAGGAAATAATCAATCATATCCACGTAGACATAGTTTTCTTTGAGAAACAGTCTGTGGTCTTCTGTAATTTGATACATGGAAGGAAATTCTATTTTGAAATTGGCGCAGTTAATGAAACTAATGCTAAGTGGTACACAGATGGAAATAGTTTCATTGTTAAGAGTTTCGAATTTTGGATTATTGATGATCAATCCGTTTGACTTCAAACTCCAGGAACCATTGATCAACTTTTCATATTCGGTATTGTTAATGTTCACATTGTTACATCGAGGCACGTCAATTTCGCCAATTCGTGGTATATAAGGCGACTTTCTTAGATCTATTGTCTGATCACAGAGAATCACCTTTCTTTCAGAGTCCATATAGTAATCCCCCAATCGGGATTTTAAATCACTTCCAATCAGATGAAGAGTTTGATTTCGGATTTGAAATTTGACGGGTAACGCTGTGGTGATATTCAGGTACAGCCGTTTTGGACAGTTGAAAATTTGAGGATTGAGAGGGTAGCAGAAAGTGGTGGTGTTGTCATTAGAAGCATCAGTGAATTCGTCGTATTTTTGTGCTGGCTTCTTAACTGAGAATCGATCATCATGTAGTGTTATATTCATGCACCGAGGCAGTAAACCGAGAATATCGATTTGTTCTGGCACAGTTTCGAATGTTCCGTTGCAATTAATGTCACAATCTTTCTTCGTACGATGCAGTCCAATGGTTGTTGTGGTATCGTTTCTTATTTTATTTTCTGTGGGGTTATTTTCTTGATTATGTTTCTGGGAACTGTTCACTGATCGAAATTGAGATTGTTCGAACTGGTTGTTCACACTTTCGGTTTCGGATGGTCCATAGGCACACGCCAAATTGAGAACAAACACGAAGAACAACATCGCTTTGAGCTATAAAATTCTAGTCTGGAAAACTGTTTCTGCGATTCAGCACGTTGAAAATTTGTAGGTAAAATTGTTCAACTGATCCATTGAAAAATACATTGTTCAGGTTATAGCCAATTGGCTACAAACTTATTTGGTCAGTCTTGCATGTCATACTGCGATAAATAATTCAATTTGGCTCGTACAGGGCTTTATGGAGGCGTCGTCCTAAGGTAGACTGGTGATTATTAGGATAATTATTAAGGGCAATTAAATGTAAACGAATTTTAATTGTGACGGCCATCTGTCAATCGGCCAAACTAACAGATTGTTCCATCAAATATTTGGAACAATTAACGAGCGGTTGACCTACCTAACAATTAAGCTCAATTGACTGTCAATCACAGGAAATATTAAAAATATTAAAATAGAATTTATATATTATAATTTTTAATAATTTTATAATTTATAACAGTACAATTTTTAGAAAATTATAAAAATAGAATGGAAAATTATACAATTAGAAATTATAAAAATTGATTTGATGTTTAATACGCTTAGGAAAAATATTATTCAGTAGCAAAGTCATTTTGTTTTCGGGAAAAACGGTTGTTAGTAAAAAGAAAAAGTAATAAACGGATGAAAATTATAAAATGGAATTCTTTTCCTGTAAGGATTGAATGCGAATGTAATCATTAAAAAAATATTTTAATGACCAGAGGAATAATATTGTATATTTAAAAGAAACCCGTTCCAATTCCAGTTCCTGCATAAATTGAAAGGAACTTAACAGCTCTCAAAACAAACCTTGAATACGTTCCTTTTCAAATAAATTAAAAAATCCTTAGAAAAAGAACATGTTCCTAGAAACTGAACTTTTCTGTTCCGTTCCTACCGAACACTGAAAACTCGTGTCGATAAATGCTCAGTGAAAATGAATACTCGTAGATGAAATTGATGTTCAGTCCTAGGAAAATGAACCTAGACGTTTTAAAGTTTCTTAAAAAAGGAACCCGTTCCGTTATTCTCCAACCCTAAAGACACTTGTGTTTTTACACACTGTCTATAGTGCATGTGCACTAAAGACACGTGATGCACTCTGTCGTAATAAATACGTATCTGACAAGAAATACGACTCGCAGTTAACAGGAAACTGGGTGAGTCAACTTTTACGAACAGCTTGCTGCTATCTCGCCATTACATTTATTCACACGAATCGAGGAGGAACTTAAATGCGCCGCTAATCGCTCGATTTCGCTGTCAATGGAATTCCAAGAATGAAAAGCGCGCGCTCACAACAATAGCTCAGGTGTGGCTGTTTCATGCGCGCAGTTGGTGATGTTGTTGCTGCTTATAAAGGTACGTCTACAATTGATATATCTTAATGTATTTAGTAGGACAGGGGGCCGGATAAGTCAATTTAAAACAATATTTTCGAAATGACCTTCTGGGAAAATTGTATGGTGTTAACTTTCGACAGTGCCACGATGTAGTGGTGAGCGTTCTCGTCTACTACGCACGTGATCGCGTTTCAGGATCCCAGCCGATGCCTGCCGAATTTTTATGGGCGAGAGAAATTAGTACCGTTCCTTCGGAAGGGAAGTAAATCCGTGAGAGCCGTGCCTGTACGTTGTCAGGACACGTTAAACGATCGACGACCTAGGTCAGAAGAAGTCTAGGCTAGGCTTTGGGGGCTGGTAAGCCTACTTAACAAACATTTCACTACCATATATTCCCACATATTGCCATAATGCTACAGCGAGGAAATTACCCCTTCGAGATCTAAATCTAAAGAATAATTGTGGTGACTAATTCTCAATAACCGCCACATTTATCACGTGATAAAATCATTCATTCAGTTCATGCGGATCTTAATGAGTCAAAGTTTATTTGAAATTACCCGTGGTTTAATCTGAATTTGGCCAATTTTAAAAATGCTGTGCTCCCCAATCCGACCCCGGCTGCGTATGCGAATAGAGCGACAATATTATTATTATTATTACAACCGTAGTCTCGTTTATATGCCAACAACAATTTTGTTCACCACGCCCGCTGCTAACATAGTGTGATTGACAATCGTTGCGCCCCCCAACGGGGAAACTCCCCGAAACCGATTGAATGACTGATGACGCCTGAAAGTCCGCCCTCCCCTCCCTCTTCCACCCCATCCCAGTGTTGGGTTCGTTCCTTTTGAAAAGAAACCGGTTCCAGTTCCCTACCGATGAGAAAAGTTCCCAGTTATTACAGAAATTGAGAGGAACCGGGGTGATCCAAGCTCCTTTTCCAAAAGGAACCCGGAACTTTTCCGTTCCTTCGATTAAAAAAGTATTTATGATAAGATGCCGAGTGATGTAATATTCACAATATTTTTCTGCTTGATTGAGTTCATAATGCCTCCATTTTTTTCCGCAAAACAAATTGCGGAAAATGATCAAAAGGACGTATAACAATTTGCGAACACAGACCAAAATATTTAACAATTTCTGTTTGATGCTTTAAAATTGTTCCGCTATTGACACACTTTGGAAAATTTGCAATCGTATAAAATTGATGGTTATAGCAAAAGGAACTCTTTACACAAAAAAGGAACCCCGTTCCAGTTCCTTAGAAAAAGGAACCAGTTCCCGTTCCAGTTTCTAAAAAAAGAAGGAAGCAGTTCCTAGGAACGGAACTTTTGCGTTCCGTTCATACCCAACATTGCCCTCCCCCTCCACCCTCCTCCCCATGCGAATTCGTGTCGGTGTATGAAGGGGCGCGCCACGCCGTGCGATTCACCCGTTGGCCCAACGCACCCCGCCGAGCGATCCGGGGGCAACCCACGAGTATACGAGAAGAACAGCGGGGAAACCCACAAAAAAAGACAAATTGACGAGTCACGATGTGCGCGACTGTTACAAACGGGTGACGCCTGTTTTCGTTCGGCTTTTGGTTCGAATTGGTTTCAATCTTCCTCTTATCTGACAGTCAATATTATTGATTCGAATATGGCGTAAAGTACAAGCATTTATATCCTAGGGTAGAGCTTAATCGCTTAATTTTCTCCTGGCACGGTAACTGATGCCGCAATGATACAAAAGTTGTTAAATTTTCGTCAATGTTGCCACTTATTTATTTATTTATTTTTTATTTAGTGATTAATTTTAATTAATTTTATTTTATTTATTTTTTCATTATTATATACTTGGTAACTTTAATGAATTTAAACTAATTTGTTTATTCATTTGTTATTTATTTTAGTTTTTTAAAACAATAGATTTAATAATTTTTATTGATGTAATAATTGTCATTGATTAAATAATTTCGATCGATTTAATTTAATTTATTTTTAATAAATAATTTTACTTTGACAAACTGTGTTCGCCATCCACATTAGTGAGCACCAATACAGGTTATTAGTTTCCCTTCGTGTTGCTTAGGCAATGTGTGAGGGGCACGTACATTTTCACCACTACCCCCGAATCGAAATCAAATACAGCAGTGTTTCCTAAACTTTTTGGCTCGCGAGGCCCTTCCGAGAACCAATTTCAATGGCGGAGCCCTTAAGAGGCTAAATATTTTAATGGCGGAGCCCCAAGACATACAAGTTAATGGCGTCCAGGAGTGGCCGCGTAGCCCCTGGGAAATGACCGCACAGTTTGGGAAACGAGGAAATACAGAATACTCTGTAAACAAAAGCCCGCGGCGGGAACCGAACTTGGGGCCACCTCCGGTTACAATACCGACTGGGCTAGACTGATCGTACAACATATTATGATAAAAGTTTTTGATAAAAAAATACACGCATTTAACATTACTCTATTAGCAATAGATCGGATAGGCAAAATAAACAAGACTCGAACATGAGCAATATGTTATTGCATTCAGTACGTCAAAAGGTTTTCATTTACACAACCACAATCTCGTAATAGTATGTTGATAATCGGTTTGGTATTTGTGATAAAGTAATACTCGCTCCCATTTTCGGCAACATTCAAACAGATCAATATCGCTTGTTTCTAAGTAACGATAAGAGGCTATACGAAAATTATATAAGCTACGTTGTGTAATCATACTCCCAAATGAATCTCGAATCTATTTCGTTTTCAAAACTGAAAATTCGAAACTTAACTTCATTACCCAATCATTATCTCACAAGTTACACCACATATGAGCAATATTCAGTAACTTTTTTTTTTTCGTATTGATCAAGGATTGCTCAACTCATAATCGATAACAAAAATTCGTTTACAACATCCAAAAACACGGAACTTCGACCAAAATTAACAGTGAGTTTAAATTTACAAAGTATATTCAATTAAGATCATAGTTGTGTTTAAAACAATTCTGTTTTGTCTCTTATGCCCAGTATTCCATGTCTTCCTTTTTCTCAAAAACTGCGATTAACAATTTACAATTCCCAAAGGATGAAGACTCACGAAGAAGGAAGAACTTGAAGATCACATCAAATACGGCATTCAGAAATGCTAACAGCAGCGACATCGGTGAGTGAAATTGTAAACATTATTCGGAAGAGAGAAAAAAACAATTCGCCTCACCTGGAATCGAACATTGGACAGCAGCCAGTTTAGGAAACAAATTATTGACACAATTTACCAAGGAATTTTCAAAGTCCATTTTTTCCACGTAATACAAGACATTGGCAACAGTTATGAGCTCGCCTTGCGCATCGTCCGCATCATGTATTAGCCGCACGACACACCGCCCGCACCGGATGAACATCCCTTAATTTAGAAAATAAATTTCCATCTGAATTTTCACTCGAACCACGATCCCCAAAACACGATCTTTCATTCTTGGAAGTACATTTTAATTTCCTAAATAATTTTATTCCAGATGGGGATTCGATCCAACAATCATCGTTTCTCGTGCAATTTATCAATGTCTTTACTCTATATGCTACCATCTTGTTTCAAAATAACTTAAAGGAACATGCTTGTGGTCGGTTGTGTCTTTAACTTTTCTTTGTTACAACCAACGACGAGTTAGCAATTATATTTTTGCACAATCGATATTAAGGCTCATGCTTGCTTGTGGTCAGTTGCATCTTCATAGAAGTGGACAAATATATTTTGAAATTTTCGATTGTTCAGGGGCATGCCTTCAATAACTTAATGTCCTTGTTTGTTTATTTCTATTCGTACTGACGAGAGAAAAAATGTGCCCCTCATATATTGCCTATGAAACACGAGGGGTACAGAATCTCTTGTAGCGATTTTCATTTGTGATCAGGAGCAAAAAATAAAAAAATGGCTGAATCATCCAATCCCGCTTTACAGAAACATGTCAAACTTTTCATTAACAGATGTATTGACGAGTCTAATAATTATTGTCACAATGAGTCAAAGGACCATGTCAATCCAACAGATGTCCTGCAGAAAAACATCACAATTGCAGTGGAATTATTCACTGCCGCTAACGATTTCGCTGGCTACTTATTTCACCAACACCAATGCCGATTAACAAGAGTTTACTATTTGATTCTTTCCCTGGTGAAACACTACCTGACAATCTTTAAGTTTGAATCTGAAAAACTCAAGCTCCAGGTGATACCCCAAGTCTTAAGCTTCGAGAAGATGATCAACAGACTCCTGATTCCATTGGCTAATCAACACCTCATCAAGAAGGTAACCGAAGGAATTCCTCCCGAATCAGAACTCTTATTCTGCAGCATTAAATTGCTCCAGGAGTTCTACGATCATTTCAAACATGCCACACATTCTGACAGTGTTTGGTGCATTCCTGAAAAGGAAATTGAAATGACCCTGAAAGGTCTTAAATGTCTGGATCTTGGTTCTGTGGTGCTGACAGATGCCAAAGGGTCTCGATATCCATCAGATTCTAACCACGACTACATGCTGGATATGGGATCTCTCCAGAAAATGATTTCCTATCTGGATATCGCCATCAAATCGGTTGAGGACCTGGTCCATGTGGTGACCTATACTCTAGTGGATATCAGTACTGCCAACAGGGCTGTACAGAGAGCCTTGCAGATTTTAGGCGAATATATCAAGAGTACAGACACGACTTGTCATCTCTCGAAAGACACGCAGGCAAGGTTGCGAGCTAACAAGATACCTATTGATGTGCTTTCACCAATCAGGAACGCATTCTCCCACACTCATCTTCAATTAATGATGACACAGCGAAAAAGTCTTGATCACCATAGAGGTCTCCTGTTGACACATTTCAGTGAGCTTGAGACAATTAGAGGTATCATTTTGGAGCAGATTGTCTACCTCAGTAACCAGAATGTTAATAACATGAATAAAAGTTTTGAGCTGAAATACCCTATTGTCCGGGAAATTTGCCATGAGGAGGTTCAAGGAGTTGTAAGCAGTGGTTCTTCTGGAAATTCAGTTATCACTGGCACTGTTCTTCAAAGGATTCAGATATCATCCAGAGATTCAAATATCATAGACACAGCTTTATCCAGAGATTCACCTATAATAGACTCTGCTCTTCAGAGGCTAACTACCGAAGATCACAGTTTCTGTGGTGAATTCCAGAACATACTACACCATATTAGTTTAAACCATGTAACAGTAAAACTGATAAATGTTTGGGAAACGTATAGGAAACAGGAACACTGCTTATTCAAGAAATATGTACAAAAAATTACCAAAAAATTACAGCTTGCTGTTGTGGATTCTAAGAAAGTCCCGGAATGGCAACAAGATTACGACAGAAAATCTTATTCCACGAACATAGTGGATTTTGCCAGAATTAATGAATTAAAATCGAAAATTGATGGTGCTCAAAATTCAGCATCAAACACACTTGATTCCGACCTGCAAAAAGATTACAACTCAGACTTGATAAACTTCACATTCTGGAAATGCTTCTTCGATGAGTTTGACTCTGAATTGTCCTTTATCACATTTCTTAAAGAAAATAATATCGGAGACAGCCTTAATTTCAATAAGTCAGTTTTATTGAATAAATGTCAGAATCATAATGCCGTAAAGTATCTCGAAATAGTCAATATTATCCAGTACAACAAGATTAATTATGAATCAAATACCTATCTCGATGCCATGCTAAATGGATACAGGAAATTCGAACCAGAAAAGGTAAAAGAATTGATTAAGAAATTGATCATCTCGACGACACAAAAAAATAAACTTCTTAAATACATACTGACTGAAGACAAAGATTGGCCAGCAGCCACAAAGATTCTCTTATTGGAAGTTGATTCACAGAAAACACATTTTTATGTGGAATCATTTTTTCACCGACTCTACTTCGAGAAGGAAAACTCGATCATTGATTATTGTTTGCTGCACACAATGTGTGAGAAATTGAAACTATCAGAACACCAGTGTGAAACGATGAAGGAGATGATTGCTAAATTGATTCAATTTTTTAATTTATCTCTAGATTCTAGTACCATTTTTGACGACATTATTAAAGAAACACTAGATCGCTCCATACCCAATCTATCAACAATTATTGATGGAAAAGATATTCTTTCTAAATTTGACAAGGCAAAAGTCAAATTTGAGCAAAAGCGAAACTTGTTGTCCTACATTTCCCAAGACAAGGTTCTAGACAAGGACAAGATCATGCAACTGATTAACCCTTTCGCTCCTAGTTTTTTTAAATTGAGTCACATAAACAATTTTTTTCTCAAAAAATAAAAATAAAATAAAAAAAAAAATTTTGTAAAAAAATTTTTTTTTTTTTCAAATTTTTCAAATTTTTAAAGGCCTTTGAAATTGGACATGTCCCAATTTCAAAGGCCTTTGAAAATTTAAAAAAATTGAAAAAAAAAATTTTTTTATTTATTTTTTTATTTTTAAATTATTTTTTGATTTTTTACAAAAAAAATTGTTTATTTAACTCAATTATT
>JAUJYS010001277.1:0-17975 GCA_033995665.1 Melogona broelemanni | reverse complement strand
AATTGTCTCTAGTTTGCAGGAGTGGCCTCTACCTTGCCGTTTCGCTTTTTCAATAAAATCGACAGATTCGAGGATAGGGTAGTGAGGTCGTTGCATGATTGTCGATGTGACGCCAATACGGTTTCCATAATGCAATGTTAACCAGAAACAAGTCAAGACGAACGTTATAAACTTTTATCAGTCGAGGCATCAGTTGTGCCACAGGATAGGAAAAATTGAGGTTCATGCGCCGCATATTGGTAAAATTACAATCTATTTACGTTTATGAAAAGCTATTTCGTACATAGCCAAAATTGTCAACGAATGCATTTGGTAAAATATACTGCCTACCCTGTCGATTAACCCCTATTGTTTAGTTTCATAAGTCGAGAAGAAGCACCTTTGACAGTTTCCGCAGACATTTGTCACGACAGATCAAAACGACCCGCCAGCCAACCCATGCCCAACAATGTTATCCAGGAACCCCGTTAACCCCGTTCACACTAGATCCTTCCCCAAACCATGAACCCGTATAACGTGACCGAGCATATTTCAAGACCACTTCTTTGATTTTAATTTCGTAAGAGTTTCGATAAACGAATTTCTCCGCACACGTCAATCTAAATAAACCTTTGGTCTAATTTAATTTTTTTACGCGATTCATGAAACGTCAAACGCCAATGTGAAAGTGGTTTATTGTTTCACTCGAAGTCCTTTGGTAAATGGGAGCGTATGTCTCCAATAAACGATGACGACCCATCGTAGCCTCACCTAGCGGCATTCCGAAAACACTACGCGCCCAATCTCAAAGAACATTGAAGTTCGCAATTTGAAAACCGAAACTTTCCTTCCGATAAACTGTAAATATTGACAAACTTACAACGATCCGTTTGACATTTTGGTGAGTGTCTTGTTCGACGAATTATTCGGTTGACTGGTGGGTTTGTTCATAAAGCTGAACATGCTCGTCTGAGTTTTGGGTTTGGGCCTAAACAGCTTTTTGGGGGCCTGCCACAACCCCTTCGCCGGGTCCTTCCCCAGTTTCGCCTGAGACATTTTTGTGATCACGAACCACAAAGAAAACTTAAATAACGAAACATTAAGCAAACTCAATTCCTTTTTTTGAAACAGTATCTAAAGCACAACATTTATAATAATCCTAAAATCGAAAACAAATGCAGCTGACCGGCCACCAGATACCAGTTTCCCCGCTAAAATCCAATGTGACCGGTCACACAGAATTTCTCTTGAAAACAATATTAGTTTATTTAGAATTTCTTTGTATATTCATAACTGATAAAATTGTGGCTATATTTGTTAATTACAAAATATATTGTTTGAATTTATTCTATATTAAAAATTATAATTTATTATGAATCGAATATTTTAATAAAAAGTATTTGGAAACTATTCGAATCTGATTCCACTGTCGAAGAATTTCCTATCGATTAATCCACTCGACTATTACCCATCCCTATTTCCTGACCTAGGCAAATGCATTTTGCGGAGTTCCTAGCCTATTTTTGGATTTATTTTGATTAAACCTTGCTTCAAAGTTTGTTTCGGTAAGTTCGTACTGTTCAAAAATGTATCCTGTAAAACTAATGAAACCTTAAGAAATCTCAAATACAGAGCTTGTTAAAGCAGGACATACGTTCGTTAACTTGTCATTTTTGGCTTCGTCTGGCTCGTCCTAGGCCTGAATGGGGCGGCGTGCAGACTTAGTTTTAGATTAATGTGATCGCCGCTCAGAGCATTCTGGCGATTTACGTATGTATTACGATTTATGCATGTGCTTTGCCAACTCGTGCGTCTTTGGCTCTAGTCTGTCCTGCGTTTTACCAATGTTTTTTATTTTTACTGTAATTGTAATTACCGGTAATCGTTCGTCTTGACATATATTTAACATACAATTTCATTTTTTAAATAATTTCCAGCCAAACAGAAGATCACGGACCATGGGTGACAGATACAACATCCACAGTCAGCTGGAACATTTGCAGTCCAAGTATATCGGTCAGTATTATTATATATTTAGTGTGTTTCACCAGGCTATATTCAAATCCAAGGCGACATTCTCAAAAACATGTAATATTTTTTCTAGGTACCGGGCATGCTGACACAATGCGTTTCGAATGGTTGGTCAACCAGCACAGGGACAGTTGCGCTTCCTACATGGGACACTACGACCTGCTAAATTTCTTCAGCATCGCCGAGAACGAAGCCAAGGCCAGGGTCCGATTCAATTTGATGGAGAAGATGGTGCAACCTTGCGGACCTCCTCCCGAAAAGCCAGAAGATTAAACATCACATAGACCCCGCGGGTGTGTGGTTTCATTTCTGTCCATTATTTTCTGATTGACAGGTTCATTTTTTGCAGATGTACTTCCTAATAGTCATTCAACTCAATAAATGTACAATTTTTTTTTCACAAGTGTGTACTGTGTAAGCTGTTTGTGGGTCAGGTGATAGAAATTTTTTTGTGCACCATGATCTGTGAATTTGTATCGGTTATACTTATTTTGAAATGCATTCGAAACGTGGCGATTTTGAAGCGCATTACGTGAAATGTTTCATGAAATCATTTACTTTGTTGAAAGGAGCAGTGATTTTCTTTCTTAAAAGTAAAAAAATTGGTTTATTTTTTAAGAGGTTATGGATTCTACTATCCAAAAATGTTATTACAATAACTTTTTCGTGTATTTTATTTTCGACACACAGTTTTATATGGTTGCCGTTGTGTTTTTAGCGTAAACTTAATCTAAAGATAAAAGTTTGAGGCAAAAAATTGTCAAGAATTCCATATGCTGAACATACATTTAAAAAAAAGGAAAATATTCCGCATCTATCCGTCTAAAAAAAAAACCTTGCTCCAAAATAAATTCGAGAGTTTCGAGATAGACCAATAGCCAAAATAATATCGATAGTTTTGTTACATTCGCCCATCCCAAGCGGCCATATTCATTTTTTCTCCGGCATTTTCGTCGAGCAGTTGGTGAGTAGAATTTTCGTTCATTTTAGAATCTGTAAATATCAAACCAATCTATTTGATTCGACAACTTTTCTTATTTGTAATAACTGAACGGATGTCCTATCTTCAAGATAAAATCAAATTTTGCCTTAAAGTGTATTGATTAGGACATTGAATCCAAACAGTATTTGCCTTAGACCGCTGTTGCCTAGACTATGAACAAAATCATATAGGCCTATGACTCGTGGCGACAGTTTTGGAAATGTACCTCTTTGTGCAATTACGATATTTCAACTTGTTTCAATGGGTCGCATTCTTATTATAGCAGCATGTTATTCGACCCAGCAGCCCACATAGGCCTAGGTTAAGTGAACGTCAATATCAAAACCTCATGTGGGAAGCTTGACCAATAAAATTACGCTAGGCCTACTTGTGGCGACAGTTTTGGAAATATATACCGGTAATATTCATGCAATTGTAATATTTCAACATGTTTGAATGGCTTGTATATCCGACCTAGCAGGACACATAGGCCTATTTTAAGTGAACGTCAATATCAAGAACTCACGTGGGGAGTGACTAAAGAAAATTACGTTAGGCCTAGACTCACTAGATATTTATACGAACCACCGAAACGGCCGCAGAAGGCAAATAATTCAATTAGACATTGTTATAGTGTGCACACGCATCTACGTGTATCAGGGCTGGCTTTCACATAGACTTTTTGTCCTATATAGTTCCTAATTTCATATATCGGTTGATGTCCAGATGACGGACACAAAGTGAGCGACAGGGAGCGATGTCTAACCTAACCTCACCGCTCCATGTCGCTCACTTCGTGGTGTCCGTCATCTGGACCTCTGCCCATATATCCTAAGGCCCAAGCTGAGTGTCTTCCTGGAGATTTGAGACTTGACTAATTGTAACTAATTTGGATTTGCATTCTGTTTTCAGAAATGGGGATCAAGTTTGATATCGCGATCGGGATGAAGAAGGGCCACAAGGTCACCAGGAATGTGGTGAAGGCGAGACCCGGTCGCAGCAAGGGTGTAAGTAGCAAACTCCGACACATAAACTGAAGAAATTGCAACAGTTTTCCCTTTAATTTTATGGTGGATGTCATTCCGTGTATCTTTCTACAAACCTATTGGATATTTCGAGGTGAGCATTATAAAAGTGACCCCCAGTGGCTCAGTGTCTACGGTCACATTCTGCTGAGCGGGTGGCCTCTGGTTCGATTCCCGGCGCAGGCAGTCGTTTTGTCGATCCTGTGGTTCTGGCGTCACCCCTGAGCTTACATTAGGAAGTCAAGAGCTTGGGGGTGTATCCTGCAGCCTGGCTATTCCAGCTGCCAATCCCCTTCCCTGTCCATCCCATATCTCCATAAAGACACGAGGGTGAAAAAAGTGATATCTATCTTAATAGTTCTATTTATGTTTGTTTTCTTTAGAAATTGTACAAGCACACCAAATTCATCCGCGACATCATCCGTGAAGTCTGCGGCTTCGCTCCCTACGAGCGTCGCGCCATGGAGTTGCTGAAGGTGTCAAAGGACAAGCGAGCGCTCAAGTTTGTTAAGAAGAGGGTAAGTGTCTTGATCACTTCATTTTTTTTTTTAATTAGAAATTGGTACGACGTTTATTGTGTCCATGTTATTGTAAAATCAATCATATTTGCATAAGAAAAGCTGTTATTTAGAGGGGTTCTAAAAAAATTACACTGAACATCGACGTGGTCAGGATTGTGCCAACCATGATTTGTGCACGCTAATTGACGGTTTTTTGTCTTTTTTTTCAATCAATTTTTAGCTCGGAACTCACTTGCGAGGCAAGAGGAAGCGTGAAGAACTGTCCAACGTTCTCACTCAGATGAGGAAGGCCGCGTCGCACAGAGATAAACAGTGATGTGTATAAAAATGTTCATTCTGGCTGATGTTAAAATAAATAAACCTTCTTAACCGTATGTATTTTCCTTGATTATCGAGTGAATCTTCTATATGTTTAGTTCTTAGTGTCTTCAACTGACGTACTATTATTCATTAAATAATTTGTGAGGTTCCTGAATAATACACACAAATTACACAGCATTCACGATAAATATATGTGAGCATTATAAATTTGAGGGTGGGTCTTCAGTTATTGACGCAATAATTACAGCGGTCTTCTACAGGTTTGCTCTAATGAAATTGCTTAGCTCACTGAATCCTTGGAAGTTTTCTTTTATTCACTGCTGTGAATAACACTACAGGATATTATGTACCCCACTAAATGCCTCAAAAGACCATTGTCATCTTCCCCCAATACGGCATCCAATAACGAAAGCCCTGAGCCGGGAATCGATCCCGGAATCACCGCACACATGGCGGATGAGCTACGGCGACCGTTAACGAACAAAGTTAATCAAAATTATACATTTACCAGGTCTACTGATTTTTTGGGTCAAATACGCCGATCCGTCCATTTTTTTCCTGTTGCTAGTAAATCGTCGTAGGGTACAGAAAAATACACTACCTTTTAATTAAAGAGTCCCGTTGTTGCGTGAGATTATTAAACCGTGGCGTGGCCTTCCAACTGGATCTGAAAATACGGACATCATGCGAATTAAAAGTTTTGAATGGCATTTTCAATGATTCAACAGAGTAGTCAATTCATTCACAATATATTATCCCAACAATGCCATTCAAGTAAAAAGTTAATAACGTCACTAGGCAATCGAATTCAATAATTAAAAAAGATTTAATGTATAAATTGAACCACAGAAATAGTTCGAAAGTCAAATTGCTTGTCACAGTCACCTGTCATTAAAAAAAAGCATTTTAGTAACACACATGGCACGTATCGAGAGGCTAAAAATTGTTCTAATGGTGTTTCCGGTGAATTGGGAACATTTCACTTCAAGATAATTGCCCTTGGAAAAATGGTTGGAAACTGGTTGCGGTACAGTACATGCATGGATATTAAATCTTATCCACAAAAGGACATACAAGAACATAAAAAATCTGAGATGAAACGATGAGTTTTTCAAAATATCTATCTTGTTCGTATGTTACAGCGGACACATGGTTGCTTATGGTGGGTGACACAATTAAGAAGTTTTAATAATTTAAATTTCACTGCAGTATACAATTGTTAATAGTTCTTATTTATTTGAATTTTCTGTGCGATCAATTTAATTCAAATAATATATCTTGTTCTGTCGCATTAATCATCTTAGTTTAATGACATTTGCGTTCTTCTCGTTTTATTTTCCCCATCCGTAAACTAATAAAATCTGTGTCTATGTTAAAGGCAACTTGGCAGTGACAATTGGAGGTCCTACGCACTTTTTTTTTTCCTGACATGGACAATAAATAAGAGTACGACGCAGAGGCACAGTTTAGGGCTTCTGCGATCTGAATTACTTCATTCTTCATTGAACTAGCCTTATAGCTAACTGCAGTGGTGATCCGGAATAAAGCAATCTTTAAATAGTTTGAAATACCTCAATTGCTTTGCGGATTATTCATGAGGCAATTAAATGCGGATAAAATGGAATTAATGACATCATAGGTACAGATCCTTCATTACCTCATGGGTACAGAAAACAAATTTGGCTGTATGCTCAAATACAAGTTTTTCTTAACAAATGTTTGGGATTTGGTTTTTGAATAGCCGATGCAAATTCCAAAATTTTATAAATGCTTAGCAACAATAAAATGAAAAAAGAAGTTAAAAATAATAAAATGATAGGCAAGCTAATAGTACAGTAAATGCAAAGTAAGGCATTCGATATAGTAATCTTAAAGATTCATTTTTATCGTATAAACAAATAAGTATACCACCTTCGCTACTTAATTGTCTAATTTTGTTCTACTCGTGTTTGTAACTAAAACGCACTTCACTACCTATAATAATTATTTGCTGACAAATAGTAAAGGCACTTAAATATTTACAAATTAAGAAGAGTCTTAATTTTTCAACAAGTGCTAAATAAAATAAAATAAACTAAAAATGTACTTCATATGTTAGATATTTTTAACCATTGCTTTGCTGCTTCAGTAAATATTTATCCTGATTCATAACTCCATTGACAAAACATTTAGCAAACTTCGCCATGTATTTTTAAACGCAACCCGAAGGACAACAAATTAATACACGAAGCACATCCGGATTACCACTGAATTTTGTCTGAACAATTTCCCGATATTTACATATGAAATTCAGCATTTTCTTGTAAGGCGTAGTGGTATTTTATGGATCAAAGCCAGAATCGCGAAATTAATTAAATGTCGCCTGCTGATTATGAGTATAAGCTTACATTTTTAATACTGTGTTCTTGTGAATAGTGATCGATCCTTATGATGACTAAAAGCGTATTTCTTATATAAAAGGTTCCAACATTTAGCAATGCTCAAACGGCAATTCACATGAAATATTTTAAGATGCGACCGTGTATCTAATAAGAAAATGTAATACATATTGTAATTAACGAGATACATTTTTTAGTGAAAAGAATCAACGTTTTACAATGCAAACATGCAAGCAAATTAAAATTGAAGCCTGTTAGTCGCAACCGTTAACTAATATTTTGTTGTGCAAATCGGGTTTCCTAAAAAAATCGATAATCTCAAAAGTATTTTCTCTGCCATTTCTATCTCTGTTTAGAAATCATCGTACATGTTATTTTGGCCTACAGTGAAAGTATAAACGAAAACTAGTCCAATTATTCTGAAAAAAACAGGTTTGTTTTTCAAGAAAGAAATTTACATTTTCAAAGCCTTAATCTTTCACAGACTATATTGTTATTTGCCATACAAAAAGACTCATGGTTTTCATGTTCAATCACAAAGTCGAAATTGTTTTGATATTGTATGTAAGTTGATAAAGGAATTTAATATTTACCGATGGTTTAACTGGAGGACATCCAGATTCAGATAAACCACATGAGTAGCAATGTTAATAGGAACATTTTAAATATTCAAAATTTGTAGGAGTTATAGTTAATTACAATAGACAGTTAATCGAGTTAAAAAGAAATAAATTGCCAATCGTAACATAGATTTTAGAATCTAAGCTGTTAATTGATATTTTATTAGCTGATTATTCCACTCGATATCAATCCTCAATTTGGTTTTGAATTGCATTTCTCAGTATGTTGCTCACATATTTAATTTTGTGCGTTAATAATGCAATTTTGAATCAATCGTTCTGCACAGTTCAGTAGAAACGCTCGACTAGTTCAGAGGAAGGACATAACGGAGTTAGTTATTAATTAAAATTCATTCTCTCCATCAAACGGGCATCTAACTGGCTGACAATAAAAAATAATATATTTAAAAATTTACATAAATACATATATATTTATATACTTTTATACATATTTTAATACACATTGCATTGCAATGTGGGTAATAAAAAACGCTGTACTCAAACAAAATGAGTTCGTAATAGGAATTATGGAATTGTACGCGGACATCTTGTGCGTTCGGCTCAATCGAGACAAGCCGCACGAAAAAACAAACAAACAAAAAAACATTTTACATTGGGTCGCTGAAACAGAGTGGGCATGAGTAAATTCAATAACATTCCTCTAAGAAAATAAAATATAGGCCCGAATATACAGGATAAGAGAGCCGACAGCGTACTCGTTTTCAAACAATGTTATATCGATAATTAAAAAAAAGAAAGGGCTGTACTGGATGTACGGCCGCAACGCATGATACGTCGTGGGACCCGTGCCTGTACGTTGTCGGGAACACATAAATCATCCCTATCTAGGTATGAAACCTAAGCTAGGCTAAATTACCAGGCCGCCCTTCTGATCTGAATTTATCAAGATTTCAGATCTACTCTCTCGTACACACGGACATAGACGTATCATACGTCAAAATATGATTTTTATATTCTGGAAGCAAAATAATTTAGATTAAAACATAGAGAACAACAGCCGAGTATAAATCCGAATTACAACCGAATAAAAATGTTCAAAAGGGTACAGTGTACTCGGTCAGATAAAATTAGAAATACTGACGTTAGTGTTTATATTGCACTTCTTACCTCCCTCGAGTGCATGTATAATATTTTAAAGAATTCGTTTTGTTTAAAATTTACTGGATTTTATTTTTTTGAAGCGCCGAAATAAATAATTTTTAATATTGTAATTTATTTTGTGAATACAATTACAAAGTATATAAACTTTGCTTATCCACAAATAATAATTTTAATTAAATTCAGGAATTTAATTGCCTTTGTGGACGCTGTGTTTTTTCCACAATTAAGCTTTAACGACCCAATGGAGAAAGGAAAAGTCACTATTTTTATAAAACTTCTATTTTGGAATAAAACTATTAAAAAACTTTTAAAATGCAGTCAGTCCTTTGAAATTCGCGCAATCACGTGACGGTTGACCGCAATGGGTGCCAGCCACTGTTTCTCGAGGTCTAAATGCCACATGAACCTCGTTTGGAATATGCTTCCAAAGCAGTGGCAGCTGAATTGAATGTTGGCAAATTTGCGTATCCATCGCTTTACTTTTCAGATTTGTCTCAGCTGCTCTTCTTCTTTTTATGACCTTTCTTTTCCGAATCCGACTGACTTGACGGCCGAAGTTCTTTCTGCATAACCTACAAAAAAAACACAATTTGAACCTTGTTTTTCAAATATATTAATAGTACAAAAACCACTAAAAACCGGCCACGATATAAGCTAATGAATGCTGCCCCTAGAAGCTAGCAATCACTGCTTGATCTGTGAGTTGCAGGAAAGCCAAAGCATCTGAGAGTTTTTCAGGGGCTATATTCCGTGAGAATTTGCAGTTGACTATCTGCAGATGACAAATAGCATCGGCATTTACTACTTACCAAATGTTCATCATCTGGTACTCGGGAGAGAAAGTCCAACACCTCATTGTTGGCAATGGCGTGAGGTGATCGTAATTTCTTAGTAAATTTGTTGACCCCTTAAAAATTGACAAAAACATGATGCATATTAGTGGCAAATCTGATAGATCGGCGAAATTTAAATTTTCTGTCATAATTTAAGAAATTAAAAATTGTATCGAAACAAACTTAAGGTCTGCTTATATGAAAAGGTATAAACAGTAATATGGCCTTACCCCAAAGCATTACTATCAAACGAAGTGGCACGAAGTATAACAGCAGCATAGCAATAGTCAGAACAACTATTGCAAGCCACGATAGAAATGGAACCGAGAAGTTGAAAGTGCTATAGAATAGAGAATAAAAACGAAAAGCGACGTCAACAATGATGCACTCGTAACGTGTACAATCGAGGTGACAGGCAACATGGAAAAAGATTCACATAAATTTCTTCTCTATTTTTTTTTTTTTTTTGTATCGCGCGCTCACAAAGTATACTCTTTACCAGACCAAATCTTCTAATACAATTCCGGACATTATTGAAATCAGTCTCACTTTTTTATGCTTTCCCAAACTGAAGCCACTTTTCCCAATGCCACTTGTACTGTTAAAGCCACCTCTTGAATGGCCTGAAGTTTTTCTTTCAAGCTTTTCTTTTCTTCCTATGGACGAAAACCATGAAAATACAGTTAAACTACAGTTTGAATAGGTTGCACATATGTAATTACTTTCACTAACTTAAACTATGCGGCTGAAATGTTTTGTATACATTTAAGCAGCAAGGAACAAAGACAAGCGTGCAAAGACATGCGAGATACACTTAAGAATCATCGATTTCCAGAATTCGGCTAACCTTATCTTCTTTGTCCTCATCGTCATCATCGATGTAACCATCGTCCTGTGTGAACGGAAACAATTACAGCAAAGCCTGAGCATACGAATGTCAAAGACAATACCAGGTGATACAGAGAACGCTGTACAGTAGCGCAAAACAACGTGAAGTGTACAAGTATACACAAATGGCAGATCAAGCAGTCACGTCAAGCTGCAAAGAAGCGTTTAACATTGAGAGCAACAACAATATGCTGACTCGTGTAGGAGCATGACGTCATCTTAGTTGTGCTGAAATAAAATTGCGTTTATTACATATATCTACACCACCACTTCACTTACACAATACTGGACAAGCTATATTATTTTTATCACATAAAGGCGCTAGTGAAAACATCCTATTACTTTAAATTAAAATAAAATGCTTTCGTTTAAACGCATCAGAATTTAAAAACATATGTGAATATTAAACATATGTGAATATTAAACATATGTGAATATTAAACACGAATCTAACTAAACCCATGTACAGTACATGTACATCAATCAATCTATTAAAGTCACTGAATTTGTAAATTTTTAGGGGTCAGCTTTGAAAAAATCTTTATTTAAATATAATAAAAAAATTCCCAATTAAAAAAATCTGTCAATCGTATCACGGTAGAAGCCGGGCATTTTTTTTCTAGTAACAGCATAAACATCAATAAAAAAGTAATAAGAAATCCTAACCTCTTCCTCTTCGTGTGGTTTTGGCGCCGGTTTCAAAACGGTGGAGCGAAGAAAAATTATGAAGGCTACAATCGGTAGCATGTACAACTCAAAATGGTATGTCACGATGAGAAACGTCTGGAATAAATAAATTAAATAAATAAATAAAACGTTTTTTTTTTTTTTTTTTTAAATCACCGTAGTGCCTAGTGCACTACAGGGTTACTGCAACCTCATGTCTCTGTGGTGATGTGCGAGGGGCAGGGAAGGGAAGGAATGGGGAATGGCAACTGGAATAGCCAGGCTGCACGATCCATCCCTAAGCTATGGACTCCCTAATGGAAGCTCAGGGGTAGCCAGTATTCCAGGCTAACGAATAAACGAAAGCCTGCGCCGAGAATCGAACCCGGGGCCGTCTGCTTCGTAGGATGTTGCCATACCCACCGAGCTATCGGTACGTATTAAAATATATATTGAACGATAAAACATGGAGAGTGCTGACAATTTTGCAAAATGAATTACATTTTACAAAAATTATCTAAAGGAAACGAAAAATCATTTTTTTCTCACATGTTTTTGTCACATGCCGAAGCGTACCCTTATCGGTTATACCGGTATCGGTATACCTTATCGGTTTCTATTGTACATGTAAAGTAATGGAATTTTGTATTTGCAAATTAAAATTTTTGTCAATAAAACTAAACTAAACAAATAGTCGCAAGCAACTAAGTAAAACAAAATTTAAAATACCTACACTCATATGAAATTTAAACAAAAAACTTACAATGAACGAAACGCAGCTTCTGACTGGCGATTCCCATTCCCAGCAACTGTTGATGTAGTTGGCCAAATCGATAAACACCATGATCATGACTTTTACCCTCATCACGTTATTGATGAACACCTAGCAATAGAAAGGCACACGCTTGAAAATCATGACCTTACAATTTTGTATTGAGCCCTTCTATTCATAGTGTATGGGCTACTAACCTGGCGTTTAAATTTTTCCTCCTGCTCCATGTACTTTTCTTCTTGCGGATTGAACGTTCTAATACAAGCCCTAACCGGGTTGTAAATGACTTCCATTTCCAGGAGAATTTGTCCCTTCGCTCTTCCATGCAGTTTCTTGTCTTTGAGCAGATACCATTTTTTCTCGCCATTTTTTATCTATGCAGATAAATAAATGGAGGGAATATATATTTTAATGATACAGGATATGGTCATTTTATGCCGTAATTTCTGATATGAATCATTCAGTTAGAATCTTGTATCAGCAATCATGCAGTTCTGCAGACAGCATAGAGCTGTCTGCAGAAAAAAAAAGATGCAAGACATATCTTACCTTGAGAAGAGGGATTTCGATTTTCCCTAGGAATTCAACTTTATGGTCCCTATCTTCGTCAAAGACTGTCAGTTCGAGCACCGAGTGAATGTCTTTCACGTTGCTAAAACACAGAGACAATCGTTCTAAATGTAAATCGCGATGTGTCGCCTTTTCAATGCACAATCCATTCAGTCACGTTTTGTGTCAGCAGGAAAAAAAAAGTTTCTTTTCAACATGTAAACGACTTCCTCGTGCCCCAGTAGTTTTAGAACAATTTTGAAAACAAAAATAAAAATAAATAAAAAAACTGAGAAAAATAAGCTAGTGCATCTCACTTACAAGGTGAAAATCTTCTGCCATGAAGGACTCAGAGTTTTATATTCCGTTTGAGTTTGTAGACGAGCATTAACCAGTTCCAGGACACAAAATGGGTCGCTTTTCCCTGTTGAAAAAAAAGAGATAACATGTTTTGAAAACAAGTAACCAAATTTATATTTATTTCAAAGAATCGTCACACGTTTACGTCTCCCTTACCACCAAGATCTGCCGAAGCCAATCCTTGTGCCTTGAACACTGCAATTGAAATGATTAAAAAAAATATTCACATAAAAAATTGGAACAAATATAACTCATTTCTACACTTTGACTGATTCAGTAGTATGGAATTTCTGTTGTAGTCAGCGTAACGACAAAAACAACAATATTCGAATTTACATTGCAGTCGCCGGCAAAAAGCTAGAGAACAGAATTCTTGTCCAGACTACCTGCCTTTGACAGTGAGATGTCCGATATCTTTCAAATTTTGAAACGATTTCCAGGGACCCTGTGTATCGAGAGACAAAAAAATCGAACAATGAAAATAATGAACCAACAAAAAATGTCATCTATGTCAAAGACCCTTGGTTGGTTAGTCAGTCCTGGGACTGGTTTTAACAGCAGGATGTCGTATCCGGACCCCAACCCTCGATCCCCGACACCTGCGTTTTTATTGGCAGAATACAGAGGTGGTTTGCTATTGCCATCCCCCACGCAGTTCCACAAGCCAATCCAACAATCGGTTGCGCTGGGAATCGAACCCAGATCCGCTGGTTGGTAAGCGAACCCGCTACCTCTAGGCCATATACGAATGTACTTACGAAGATAACGACCTTGCAAAGACTGAACTTTATAATACAAGCATAAAATTATTTTTAATTCGCAATTTTTCTATTCGGAGAAACAATTTTATACCCAAACTCAGCTCAGCAAAACTGACAGCTCACCAAAAATCAAAATTGATAGTATAAAAAAAAAAAACACTAACGTATTTCTTTATTAGTGCATCGTGTTCCCGTGTGCTGATTTCGTAGTTAGCCAAGTCCGAGATGGTCTCATTGGTGGTACCGCTGATGGTGAGAAGTAGTAGGATGGACCCGTTGCCATCCTGCAGGTCTTTCCATAGTCGGTGGGTTTTCTCCGCCTCCAGCTGGGTCAAGTCGATCCGGCACCTAAAGGATGACCCGAACCATCATTTATAGCTTTTTTTAAATACCGTGATGTTCCATGGATGGAAAGGAATGGAAGATCGATAATTTCGCGACACTCATATTTGAATGATGATTACCATAGATTCTTTTAAAATTGATATATCCACTTTTTTAAAATCATTTTTCTACCGGAGTATACAGTGTTTGGCTTTAATATTTTCCATCCAATAGTGAACAAAATACACAGTATTTGATAGCTTTTAATTTGTGACATTAGGCGAAATAAATGCAAGATTATTATTTAAGTTATATCTCCATTTTGACATTAAAAAATTAAAAAAGCATCAATCAACTTGAAAGAGGGAATACGAGTTCTCTTTCGTTTTTTTTTATACCTTCCAATTACTTCTTCACGAAACCGACTGCCATCGTAAACAGTGATGAACAAGATCTTGTCCTGGTCATCGAATAGGTGCAGGTCAAACTGCTCCCGCCATTGTGGGCTGCACGTTCGTTGGGCACACTGGACATAACGAAAAGGATAACAAAAAATATTTTCTGTTTAAAATTTTGGTGACATGAAATTACTTAAAAATGCAGTACGTGGAAGTGTACACACAGTGCACATGTAGTAGGCAATGTATACAGAGACCGTGTAAAAGTTATAACCGAGTTCTCAATTGATCGATAGGTTCTAAATACCGGTACCTTTTTCATTTTGCAACAATTGCTACCTTGCAATAAATTGCGCATTCAGTCATGCGTGCCATGCGAAATATTCGCCACAGTCATGCGAAATATTCGCTCTTGGCGAAGTAAAAATATTGCCAAAGAGAAGACGCGAAAAAAACGACGCGATATTGCGGCATAAATTTCACCAACCTTCTCGTACTTTGCTCCCCTTACAATAAGATTGTGAGAAAGAATAGGCAACCGATAATTGCGCGTTTGTTTTCTACCCGTATTAACGAATATTTTATATTAGCTCGCTCATTTCGATAGCGCAGATGGCGCTGCAATCGCAATTGCCAATCTGAAGAAGCAGTTCCCTGTTCGAATTTCTTTTCTAGTTCTTTGACGGCGAACTATTAGCATTTAATGAGTTTCTCCTTCGAAGTACAGATGTAAATGTAAACGACTACACTAGAAATGTAATCAATCGATAATTCGAAACGCATCGCTAGACGAATTCGTTCGTCGAATCTAGATTAACGAAAGTGAATGATGCAAGGGGGCCATGGTATGGGAATTTCACTTAAGAACACAGGCCGATGGGTCCGCGCCAATATTTGCTCAAGCGGAACAGAAATTCGTGCTGGCGCCAAAACCTGATTTGGCGCCGCTTCCAAAGAGAATGAGCAGTTAATTTATCCCCCGCCATGTCTAATGCGTGATCAGTTCGATATTATCTTGACATAAAAATCACCTGGCAATTAACGTCTACAGACGAAAATATTTTATTTCAATTAAATTGGATCAAATTCGGTTCCAAATTATGATCTACACGTAGTTATTGGTTCCAATAACGATTTCAGAAAAAAACAAAAAAAAACATGCGGGATTCGAAAAGTGGAAAGAAAAAATCATGTTTGCGGATACCAGCGCATGGCTATTCAGAATATCATCAAACACGTTTCAAAAGCATTTGATTTATGAAATCGGCCATCGTAGAAGAAAAATGACAGGATATTGGATCTAGAGTAGCACTGAACAAAATACGGAAATTACGACAAAATATTTATAATTCATAAAAAAAAGAATACGATGTTTGGCGTTTGTGTTGATTTATAATTCAATTTGCCAATCTGCTGATTTAGCGTCAAAGGCTCTTCTATTCAATAGTATATCCAATGCCATACCAATTATAACCAATTGAAACGTCTTTAAATACAAATGCATTGTGCAAAAAATTCCGTCAAATCAACATCAACATTTATTTCAAATTTAAAACGAAGTAAGCAAAGTTATCACATTAAACAAGTTATCACATATAGGGGAGGGCCACTTTACTGCACCACAAAGCGGCCAGCCAAGCAAATCTCAACCTCATGAAGCTCCCCCAACATCAATTACACTGGGAATAAATGGGCAAGCGAAATTCCGCACCACCGCAGACAATTGCGTTCTGCAACCCCACTGTCACCAGCAACATACATTCCAAATACAGCTGCCAGGAACGATTCGGAAGAAGAAAAGCACTTGGAGTAGTAACCCTAGAGTCTGTCGTGTGCTAGCATTGCGTGGTATCACATGCTTTTGGTCACGCGCAGATGTACAGAAAAACCTGTGGTAACATCCGACATCCCTGGGCATGAACCAGAATATTAAGACGACCACGGTTTCATTAGCGCCAATTCGCGGTTGGACAACGCGGGGGTGTTGTTTCATCTTTCGCGCAAGTGCCGCGAAGCGAAGTGCGAGTTTGTCATCCAACCTAATCTACAATTATACCTCTTTGGTACATTCTGAATATTTCCCTTCTCCCCGCGTCCATGTGTGTATGACTGTAGAGAATAGTGTATCCTTGGCCATTGAGGATGATGTTACGTCAACACTACGCGGTTTCACAAATACATGTAATGTAATACAGGGTTCATACTGAAAACTGAAAATCCATTTCCCTGATATTCCTGACCAAAATCAAAATTTTCCAAGACTATTTTTTAAGAAAAGCGTGCGCAGCTCCCGATATCTTAGAAATTGCAACACCCAAATTTTGCAACACTTACATGCAGAGGAAAAATGCGTGCGAAGCACACGCTGTTTAGAAAAAGACACCAGCTATAGGGAAGAAAAATGCGCGCGCAGCATCCGAATTATTTTAAAAATGCAACACCTATAATTAAAAGAAAAACACGCGCAGCGCGAACTTAAAAAAAATTGTAAACTAATTTTGAAAAGTCACACAAACACAAAGAAATTCACGAAAATAAAAAATTCAATTTCGTTCTGAATTAATTATTCATGGTTTTCCCTGACTTTTCCCATTTTTAGACGATTTTCCCCGACTTTCCCTGACTTTCCAGGTGAGTATGAACCCTGTAATAACACTAAAAATATTATTACACATAAATAGGAAAATCGATGAAGACTTAGAAATTCCCTATTTATGTATAATATTATTTTTTGCGTTTTTACCTTATTTGAGAAACCGCGAAGTGTTGCCGTAATATCTTTCTCAATAGTCAAGGAATACTCCAGTATCTACAGTTATTTTAAAAAAAAAACGGCTCCTTTCTATCAAATCCGTGAGCTTCGCTCCTATCCGGTATAATGCTAGCGGGCGAATCGTACTTGTTGAGAAGCATACATGAACGAACAGAATTTCACTGTATAGCACACGTGCATTGTGTGATTGCCCCTTTTTTGTAAAGCAGGGGAGGTAATATTGACGAATTTCTTCGCTGCATGCACACAGTACGTGGTGTTTTTTTTTTTTTTTTGAATCAGTTATATTTTGATAGCCAGTAGAGTGTCTGTTCTAAGAACGAATAATCTTTAGGAGCCTATAAAAACATTTGAAAAATGTTTTATCAAACAAACAACGCTTGCGGACGCAGATGGCTTATTGCGGGACTTTAAAAAAATCACCAACTTTAAGTTAAAATATCAAAGTTTTCTGAATATTTTTTTTTGCATTTTTTGATTTATAATTTAATGCATAAAATCCATTTATAATCCAAATGGCAACAGGTTCATTTAAATCCAAAAATATATGATAACCTGTTCCCAATGGCTCAGTGAGTATGGTCACATTCTACTAAGCGGGTGGTCCCGGGTTCGATTCCCGGCGCAGGCTCTCGTTTATTCGATCCTGTGGTACTGGCGTCACCCCTGAGC
>JAUJYS010001276.1:0-17980 GCA_033995665.1 Melogona broelemanni | reverse complement strand
TTCAACAACTACAAACGCGAATTTAACATTTTGTGCTTACACACAATCTCGTTCATCGTTTTGCTCGTCTCAGTTCGACGATTGGTTTTATTTGTGCGTTTTGTGTCATCTATGTTTCTACGCATACATAAATTTGGATTTTATCGAAGATTAACATTTTAATTTTGCTTGGATACGTCAAAATCTCCATGCAAATCGTTTGACCAAGCATACTCTTCATAAACGTGTTTGAGCGCGGTACGTTTAAACTTGTTCGCATATTGTATTCCATAATTTTTCTATACGTATTTTCTGGATGGTATACGCCCATTTCAAATTTGCTCAATAATTTGAAATAGGTTTTAATTAATTAGAGGATTCATCCAACAAGGACAAAGGCACAAAGCCAAAAAACTGTCCACTTTTCCTCTATACGAGATAAAAGTTTTACTCGTCGTGCTCCAGCAGCCTCTATCATCTCTGTACATGTCAGTTGTTGGCGTCACCTAGTGGCGTTACAGAAAATCTCGCGCAAGGTCATCCCGTGAAAAGTGTGTTCAAATTTAAACGAACAATCTGGTATAATACTCCTTTCGATCGTTTTATGCATTGAGAAAGTGTTGATGGGAGTGGGAATGTTTGGAGGAGAAATAAGCAAATATTGTGTTCGGTTCTTCGAAGTCAGGTACAGATTATTTTGGGCGTCAGGCTGTCAATATACAGTGCAACTATGTCGCAACCTTGTGCTTACTTATTTATGTACACGGAAGTGATTATTTATCGAAATAAAAAAAAAATCCTCTATTGATGTTTGAATTTAGAGGATCTTGCGTAATTTTTGATAGTGACATATGACGACGCCAGGAAATTGCTATTTTTGTTGTCACAAATTTGCACCTTGTTCCGTACAGGTTTAGTGTAATGTACAACGTACATTCGAGTACATAAACCTACACGAATAGTTTTCGAATTTTGTAGCTAGCTGAATTAGCTATAGAATAAATGCTTCGTACGTAATTCAATTTCTAGCTTCGTGGGACGAATTAAGCTGACGCGATCTTAAAAAAAATACAGTATCTAAATATAAAAAATTGACTGCCTCTGCGAAAGTGCTTCTACATACATTGTATATTAAAATTTATTTTCATGAAGTTTTGCTCAAAAAATAATCCGGGAAAATACATTTGTCTAGAAAACGGCGCGTCTTTAACGACTTTGCGAAGCATAAAATAGAATTATAATTTTTTGTTGTTCCAGTAACTGACGGATTAAATTGTCTTCACTATCAGTCATTTATATTCTCGAATAATGTTAAAAATCTTTTTTATCACAATTAGCTCGAAAGTATTTTTTAACTAATGTGAAGAACATTCAAAGAAAGCTTTGAATGTTCTTCACATAGTTAATTTTTTATTTATTTATTGTTACTTTATTTTTCTATTTTTTTTAATTTATGGCATTTTCTCTATGGTACAGGAGCCCCTTTTTTCATCATATCTTCATTTTGCTGCTCTGTGATTGGCTGATTCAGTGAGGTGTCATTCATTGATTGGTCACAGAGCTCTTAAGTTTAAACAGCACTATGAACTATGGCTCCTGAAGCCCGTTTTTCGTTCAAACTTTCATGATGTTACTGATGCAGTGAACTTTCAAATTTTTCCAAAAAATAATTAATGAATGACCTACAATAACGAATCTCATATTTTCTATTTAAAAATATAAACATGTGATGCCCGTGATGGTGACCATACCTTTTATGGCATCATTTTATTCCCTTCACTTTCAAACAAATGTATTCGATCTCACTCATTTCGCAGAGTATTAATGGCTACTATTGACGTACAACCCCACCCCTGTTTCGGAAGGAGATGTAAGATGGGATTTGGGAAGGGGGAAGGATTTGTCAGTTACTTGGCTCAGCGATGAATGGCTCTCTCCCATTTGACGTTTCGGCCAATGTATACTGATGCGATAGACCGTTATTATACTGTGGGTCGGCCATAGATAATTATATTCTCAGTTTTGGTGTCGCCGAGGGTCAAGTGACTGCTAGGTCAGCGACTGTGCCGAGACCCACCTACCCTGCCCCCTCCCACATCCGCCTGAGACCCAATCTTTTACTGGGTATTTTTAAAGAATTTTTTGTCTGTTCAAATGATTCTATTCTAGTCAAAGGATTATAATACTCAGAAATAGTAGATTAAATAAACAACAAACAACATTATAGTAATGTAACAATCTTTGTTTTTCTAGCAAATGGAATTTTAAATTGGTGATTTGCGTCTGTACGTTTTCAGTTGCACGTTAAAAATCTTTACCAAGGTATATATCGAGAGGGAAACGTTATAAACCCTCAGTAACACTTGTTAAAATACATGTAATAATAATAATTCAAGATGCTTAACCCTTTCAGCGTTTCATTCTTATGATATTTCTTTTTCTAATATTCCACGAAACATTTTATTCGCCAGAAATTTAAAAAAATGTAATTTTTTTTTTACTTTTTAAATTGTCTTTATTATGGTTTCACCAAAAATAAAAAAATATATGAGCGAAAAAAAAAAAAAAAACACACGGTACACATAAGGTAAATTGCCGAACCGGAACGATATAGACGAACAAGATTGCAAAATAATTGCAAAATGACAAAATCGCGTAGCTTTGGTGTTAGAAGACGCGATAGTTACATTCTTAGACTCTACAACTTATTTTATGGTTTTAACTGCTCCAAAACTATTTTTTCAGAAGTTCCAAATTATAAATAACTTTATTATCTTTTTTATTATTATTTTTTGCTCGAGGCCACTGACATCGGGCCAAATTTCGTAACAAAAGGCATTTCAATTAAAAAAAAAAAAACGATAAAATTTCGATTGGAGCGTTTGCAGTTGGGGTCCCTTACTGTTGCCGTTCATGTCCGGTAACGCCACCTTTCGGCAAAGCTTTGAATTAGTATTTCCTTGCAGATTTGACAAAATCAATGAAAAATTGTTTAGAGAAGATCACTAGGCAGTGTTGGGTTCGTTCCTTTTTAAAAGGAATCAGTTCCCGTTCCTCAAAAATAAAAAGGAACCTAGGCGTTCCTGCGTTCCTTTACAAAAGGAACCAGTTCCTTTTCCGTTCCTTCAATATTTCGAATTCAAGAATTCGAATGATCGACCTTACGGAGTTGCACGTGCGCGGTGCTAATTCATAAAGAAAATAAATACCAACATGTTTGCCAAATTTCATTTGAATAACTTAAAGATTTGCAATTTTAAGATCAATTTTCAATCGAAACGTGTATTTTTATCGAAAAGTGTGTTTTTAGAGAATGAAGGTTATTTGAACAAGGGACGCTGTAACCAGAAAAGGATCCCCCGTTCCAGTTCCTCAAAAAAAAGGAACCAGTTCCCGTTCCAGTTTGTACAGAAAGAAAAGGAACCTAGGCGTTCCTAAGTTCCCCCAAAAATGGAACCAGTTCCTAGGAACGGGAACTTTCCGTTTCGTTCCCACCCAACACTGGTATTCAATACCCGTGATCGCGGGTTCACTTCGCAAAGAGAACACCGGTTGTGCCGTGCATTCTCCCGCGACGAGCGAAATTCGTACACTAGTTTCTCTATCGCGCCATCGAAAGCATCTTCAGTCAGTTAAATAGCATCTAGGGGATCAACGGCATAGGCTAATAATATTTTTGAGCTTAACCAATTAACAAGCATGGGCCACCGCGCTAGGAGAAAAATAAGCGATTTTCTCCGCAACTTTATGATCGGAATGGAAGCAAAGTCTTGGAACCCGTGCCTGCATGTTGTCAGGTGCGTCCAAAAGAATACTAGCTAGGTTAAAAGCCTAGGATAAGCAGTAAATATCTACAAGTAACATCTACAAGGACATCTACAAGTAAGTCCTTGATTGGTAATTTGCCCTCGCCATAAGGCCATTAGGTCTGCTTGCGGGTGTTGTGTAAAAGTATTAAAAAACAGTAAATTATAAGTAATTACGTGAAAAAGTTCTTGCAATACCGTATTTCAGAGTAAACAGACGTATTGCAATATATTTCAGTGAATAATTAAACATTTAACTAATTAATTAATAAATTAGTTGAATAGAAGTGCAGGACTATTTTTAGTTATTTATTTATTTGTTTCAGTGAAGAAGAAAACGATAATTCATCTAAAGATTCATTCTGAGAACCATTACCCACTTGTAAATTACAATTAATTTGGCGGGAAAGAAATATATCCGTTCGGGAAGCAACTCGTTCGTGCGAGACTCGATCGATCCGATTAAACGATAAATCGAATCGTGGCACGTGGTGAAAATCGATAATTGCATCATACAGGAAATGGATAACAATTTCTTGGAAATTGTCAACTTCCGGTGAACGGTATTATCTAGATGAAGGAGAAACGGTTGTCGGAGTGACGGTGTCCATTAAGATTACCTACTCAGAAATCGATTGGAAAATCATTACTCAAGGAATAGTGATCATTCTCTTTTCTTGTCTAGTCTTTTATTTTAAGATGATAGACAAAGGGTAACTCCACGAATTTGTTTATTCGCAATAGGTTCATTGGTAAATGAGAATAACGTCCATTTTGGTTTCAACAGTAATAGAGTACGATTAGAAAAGTAAATGCTGCCCACCACCATCGGCAATCACTTCTTACACGCGAGCTATACAGGGAAGCTAACCTACCTTCGAAGACGTACTATGGCAAAATCTTCTTCATTACTGGCTACTGGAGAAGGCTTAGACTGAGCCACTGACTGAGCTGGAAAAGTGACAGACCTGAAAAAGAAAATGGTGTGCATTTATTTAGGTGTCACAGTGTGGCAAATTTAGACAAATCAAATGAATTAAAGCGACAGTGTCATTTATCTCAATAGAATGCAATTTCAGAGAAAAAGTACAATTTACGCACTATAAAAATGAGAAAGGTGTAGGAGCCGTTGAATGCAAAATAATTCTACTATTTTAAGTTACGCACTATAGTTAACAATTCGATTACAATATTTAAAATTACAGGATAAAAAATTAACTGAAATATAAAAATAATTTAAAATAAAATACAATATTTAAATCACACGATTTACAATATATACACAATATTTCAGCGTTCAAGTTTCAAACCATTGGGTTCTTTTGCATCCTAATGTTTCCGACTCCAAGTCACCCAGGGGGCGACCAGGTTATTTTACAACATTTTACTAAACATGTTCCTGACAACGTACAGATACGGCTCCCATCCACACATCCATTCCTAGGAAGGCATGCGTACGAATTTCTCACGCCCGATTGGTGTGGGTCCGGAAGTCTCGGTTGGGAATTGAACCGGCGATCACGGTACGATTTCTTGAAGATGTAATGTTTATTATTAAACGTTATTAAACTCCTTGAAGGAAAAGTGACCCGTTTCATAGGCATATATCTCTTGAATTGAAGCAGGAGGCATCATCTGTTGACTGAAGAAAGACCTTCGTCTAATTGGTTTATGCGGAAAAGATTAGCGCACGTCTTCGAGATGACGAAGATGCAATTTGAGCGGCGTTGATTTCGCAGAGAAGAAAATTGATCGATCGACGCGGCTCTTTCAATAGGTCTGTCTCGCAGCCGCGAACCGTAATTATTTTCCCAAATCGAAATCGAGCAACTGTTACCAGTGTTGGGTAGGAACGGAACGGAAAGGTTCCGTTCCTAGGAACTAAGTTATAAGTTCCTTAAAAAAGGAACTTAGGAACGCCTAGGTTCCTTTAATTTCTTTAGGAATTGGAATGGGAACCGGTTCCTTTTTTTAAGAACTGGAACGGGGGTTTCTTTTCTGTATACTGAGTTATTTTGTGTCAAAACTTTCAATTTTCTACGGGTACAATTGCCAAAGTGAAGAATTTTACATCATCAAACAAAATTCCTAAATTCAATAATCTGTTTTTGTTCAATCGATATATCGATTATATCGGGATCAAATCGGTACATCTTTAGATGTGACGTCATGTTGTTTTTGTAATTTTCGATTCTACATGTCATTAAAAACACGTTTATGTAATCTACTTACAAACGTGTTATTTGTTATTTAAGAAACGGAAAAGTTCCAGGTTCCTTTTGGAAAGGAACTAGGAACGAACAGGTTCCTTATGAAAAGGAACTAGGAACGAACAGGTTCCTTTTGGAAAGAAACTAGGAACGAACAGGTTCCTTATGAAAAGGAACTAGAAACGAACAGGTTCCTCTTGGAAAGGAACTAGGAACGAACAGGTTCCTTTTGGAAAGGAACTAGGAACGAACAGGTTCCTTTTGGAAAGGAACTTGGAACGACCAGGTTCCTTTCAATTTCTGTAGGAAATGGAACGGGAACTGGTTCCTATTTTCATCGGAGGAACGGAAATTGGAACCGATTCCTTCTCAAAAGAAACGAACCCACCCACCAACACTGACTGGTTTGCGCGTGCCACGCAGAACCGATAAAAAAAATATTGGGCTTAAAATTAATTAAGTTGCTTCATCACGATACAACTTAGCCCTACAGGACGGAATCTGAGAATCACCATTGGATAATGCGGGGAGGATAAAATGGCGAAATCTATTTAACCTTGGTCACTTGATATAGATAAGATGGTCGCAGATACAGCTAATAATACCCTTGATTGTGTTTTAGAGAATAACAAATTTATCTACATTGTAATACAGCGTTCATTTCTGGTAAAATTGAATGTTTATGACGAACAGCAAAATACAAGGTGTACAAGGTGTGTAAATGGTCTGAAGATGAACGAGATTGCAATAAAATATGCAAAATGTTAAAAGCACGTTAATTTGAAGGACAAAGCGTGATTGTTTTATTTCTTGAGATAAAATTGGTTTGTTGAGCCCACGGTACGGCATAAATAAAACATTTAAAACGTTGAGTTTATCCGCGGCCATCTGAGACGATTGATTAAACTATTGAGCGTAAATGGGGAAAGTTAATAGTTAGCGTTTTTCGGCATCTTTGGGTTATTTTTAGAATCATGGGATGTATTTTGGAATTTTAAACGATTCTCGCACATTTTTAATTTTTCAATCAGAATATTGATTTTTTTTAAATCACTGTTGTGCTGTCACTACATGATTTCTGCCCCTTGTGTCGCTATGGCGATATGTGAAGGAAAGGGAAGGGCTGTTGGCCAGGCTGCCGGGGATCCTGGACAGTCAATCTGGACTCAGTCCTAATGGAAGTTCAGGGGTGACGCCAGTACCCCAGATTCGTCGAATAAACGAGAGTCTGCGCCAGGAATCGAACCAGGGGCCGTCCGCTCCGTAGGATGTTGCTATAACCACTGAGCCATCGGTACGTACAATTTTGTATAAAATTTGTACAATAATGTACAATTTAAAATTGCGAGCAGCGAGAGAACGAACAGAGATTGCAGCCTTCCCCCAATTTTCACTTTCTTGATTTTGCAGTGTATCTACTGAATTATGTGAATTCAAATTGGTCACCCTGTGGAGGGCGAGAGGATATGTAGTCTCGCATACATGTGTGTCATTCTATATTCATTAATCTAAATGAAGCATCACATACGCCTCAGTACCATTAATCCTAATAAATGGAAAGCTCATGAAATGGCAATTTTTTTTAATACAGGAAGTTTTGCGCAAATTACGGAACGGTCGTATAGTCTTGAATATGTGAAGAAATCGGTATTAGACTGGTGTTCCTCGGAATATTGTAATTGATACTTGATTCAGCGTTGATAATTTTGTCAAGGTCTGTTGGTGGTCTAATATTAGATCTCTACTCATAACTCATTTATCATTACAGTACGTCTGCAACAAGTTTTTGGTCTAAATACGTCTCAAGTACGTACCGAGGGCCAGTGTTGGGTTCGTTCCTTTTGAAAAGGAACCAGTTCCCGTTCCCGTTCCTCCGATGAAAAGAGGAACCAGTTCCCGTTCCTCAAAAATAAAAAGGAACTTAGGCGTTCCTCAAAAATAAAAAGGAACCTAGGCGTTCCTCAAAAAAAGGAACCAGTTCCTAGGAATGGGAACTTTCCGTTCTGTTCCTACCCAACACTGATTAGAGCCAACTATTCAATTTAACCTTGAAATATTTGGCATCGACCTATGGTAAGGTTCCAAATTGTATCAATTGTTATTACATTTAATTGATTGTGACGTAAACATTTGGAATAAAGTAATTGCCGTTGCATTTAGATAAAAATCGAAATCATAAACCGAAAGATTAATAGAAACCGTTTTATAAACAATGCAGAAAAACTTGAAATCTAGCTAGACCATTTATGCAACATTATAACATAACGGCAAAACATTACAGAATAAACTAAAATTATTTATTTTAGTTTATGTTGTAATGTTGCCTTATGGCTTAAATGGTCTAGGTTTCAAGTTTTTTCTACATTTGAGTTCGTGTTGGAATTATGAAAAACTTGACTATCATTTCGATTAAAATTTAAAAGGTTTTTGCAAAACTTGGCCCGAGGAAAAGCTAGCAAACTTCAGCTTGTCGTGTTGGCTAATTATTTTGTTCTTTTAGTGCGGGTGCAAAATAAAGCAATGCACACCAAATCGTCCAGCCGTTATCCACGAGTAGAAAAACTGGTCTGTATGCAAAGGTGCAAAGGTTTGTCTACCAGTATAAACGTGATTTGTGTGTGTGTGTGTTTTTTTTTTTTTGGAAAGCAGCTATTCCCCAAAATTTCCGTATTCTTATTGTTTTCACAGGGCATTCTATGGCAAGGCAATTTTCGGGTATATAAAAAAAATTATTCGTTGACAAAAAACAAACATGGGGATAAATCTGTGAAGAACGTAATGATACTGGAATTCATTTCTTGAGACAGACTTGTAGCGATGTCTATGCTGATAAAAATTGCATAATCATCGCAACCTCCATCGAGAGTGCCAGTTTTGACGATAACCGGGTTCGAGCGAATATAATCTCCGCAAAGCTACACACCGCACGAATTTACTACAGCTCCAACACATTTTAAGTGCGGGTGTGTTTTTGTGTTTGTAGGTGTGATCATTTTGCACTGATTACGGTTCGTTTCTGCTGACTTAACTCAAGCTGGTATTTTGAAGAATGGGGAAGAAAACTTCGACAGCGCAGGCGTCGGTGGATTTCATAAAAACAGCCAAGTTTCTGGTGTTCATGGCATTTCTAGTAAGTAGTTATTCTGAATCTCTGAGCTTGCAGCTCTGTGCCCTTGACCAAGCGGGATTTTTTAAAAAGGCGAAACGTATTATTGCATTCGTTGTTCGAATTTGTCGGCCCCCAGTGGCTCAGTGGGTATTCTACTGAGCGTGTGGTTCCGGCATGGGCGCCCGCAGGGAGGGGCAAGGGGGGGCACTTGCACCCCCACTGGAAAGAGGAGCAAGTGGAGGGGGGGGGCACTTGCACCCCCCTGGAAAGTTTTCTGCGGGCGCCCGTGGGTCCCGGGTTCGATTCCCGGCGCAGGCTTTCGTTTATTCGATCCTGTGGTACTGGCGTCACCCCTGTGCTTCCATTAGGGAGTCCAGAGCTTAGGATCCTGCAGCCTGGCTATTCCAGCTGCCAATCCCTTCCCTGCTCCTAACATATCTCCCTAGAGACACGAGGGTGCAGTAACCCTGTAGTGCACTAGGCACTACGGTGATTTAAAAAAAAAATAATAATAAAATAAATATTGCACTAGCTATTTTTTTTTTTCGCCACCGTAAATTATATTTTGTTGGGCATGTAACTGACCTTTTTTATTTCATGTACACGAGGAGCATTATTTAGTATTTCCTATTGCATTTATTTGCATTTACAGTTTTTTTTTATGCCAGACCTCTGTTGAACACGACTATTTCATAAGGCACTTCTGAAGATTGCTAACAATTCAAAAGGTTACCATTTTAATATGACTTGAACATGTTCTGGGTTTATTTTGTGCCCTTGACCATCCAATCGAACCCTGGACCACACGCTCAGTAGAATGTGACAATACCCACTGAGCCACTGGTGGCCGATAAATATTAAAAGGCAATCGTCACCTTTAAGACTGCAACCTGTCATTCGCAGTCTTGAGGGTCAAAAGTCAACTTGGGTGTGCTTGTGAAACTGGGTCGTGACCTTTGCCAGCTCAATGTTTTGATAAGAGCCGACTTTTGGTTCAAATTTCTATCTATGTCCAGTTTTCGGTGCCCTATCATTTCTCCTAAATAATCACATAATTTGAGTTTCCTATCGCTCCCGGAATTTATTTCTCATTTACTGTAAAGATCGTATATTTTCTGCCCCACGTTTGATATTTAGGCAATGCTTGTAATCATTTGTAATATAGAATGAATTTTGTGATATAATTGCTTCGTCATCTTCAGTGGTCGTTCAAGTTTCAAATTTCCCACCTCGCTAGAATACAATTCTAGCGGGGGCGTTGACAAGGTCATTTAAATTGTGACGTCATAAATCTCTGCGAATCTGCGATCATTAAAAACATGGCGCGAAAGGAGAACGACGCTGCCCCGAGCGACTTCAAGTTCACCGCACTATTTATAGTGTTTGTAGTTGTTCTCGTAAGTTATTTGCTAATTCGTTTATCACGTCGTTTTTATGGCACAAAATTGACCATTTGTATGTTCATTGTCTTCAACCTTTGGGCGTGGGAAAGAAAAAGTTCGTACTTCGGAAATACATGACTCGTTCACATAATATTATTTTGTTATCCTGATTGAAGTGGGGCGCGTTTTCTTTCGAACAGATATTTGTGAACTTCAATGCTAGCCTTTAACCAAAAGACAAGACGCAGGACATTTTCATTCGGGACAGATTTTCCTAAATAACCGTTGTTTGGGCTAACGAAACGTTCATGACAACAGAGCCAGTTGTCAGATGTTTGTGAATAATGTTTCCTACAGTAGTGTTATTCCGCAAAGTAAAAAAATGGCTTATTGTTTTAAAACATTTGACATAAAATAGAGTAAAATAATTTCAAATAAATACAGTGTGTAAATGTCAATGTGTGATGTGTAAAAGCCCTACAAAGTTTGGAGGCAATTTTAGAAATAAAGGCAAAGCACGTACTGTTATGTTTTATGTACATTTTCTTAATGAGAATGAAGAAATTTACCACATTCACCCACTCTGTCGTCTTATACAGGGTGCAAATTCAGTTTTATAGAAAAGCTAGGCAAAATAAATAGATAAATAAATAAATGCATGACAATTATTTTTGAACAGGTATTATTGCTTAACAATTTAGTTTAAAACTGTCAAAGAAACTGTCGCTCCCCTATTTACAGTACGACCCGTCTAGCAAATTATTTATAGCCAAGTGAGTTGTAGAGAGTAACGAAGTAATTTCTACGGTAATCCAGTAATTTTGTCCGGTAATTTTGTGTGTTTCGTGCTCATAAACATTTAATATTTATAGCCAGTTTACAATAATTTATTGGAATTTAGCCCAATCGGTATTTGCTGGGACCGGAGGGGTACATAATCTTCCACAGTGATCAGTAATAATAATAAAAGTTTTGAATATACACTTCAATGAAAAAAAATTTCAATCTTACTTTTCTTAGGACACCATTGCAGTGGCAACAGTAATCATTCACATTTTCCCCCGAGTTCTTGAACTTGGAGCTAGCCACGCTCAGACTGGCCTTGTAGGTAAGAATGTACCAAAATTTAGATATTTAGGAATGTAAATCGCAATTTGTAAAAAATCCCACCAAAAGCATACCCAAATTCAAACTTTTTTCGATGGATTCCACGCTTTGTCACCTTTTTAACATACAAGTAGTTGACATACGCAATTTTATTGACATTTTTCAATTAAAATTGAAGTATATAAAAAACACGTGAATGTAAATTATATGAATATAATTATATTGTAAATTATATGATATTCACGTGTTTTTTATATACTTCAATTTTAACTTCCGATGAACATTCGTAGCTGTTTATTTTTCAATTAGTTTGATCAAAAAAACGTTAAAATCTCGGGAACTAACTTTTATTTTTTGTAATTGCTATTTTATCGGACAGCATCAATTTATGGAGCCGTGCAACTTTTCGTTTCTCCTATTATGGTAAGTTAGAACAACTTTTTTAATTAGACTTAGTAGATCATCTAAAAACGCTTGATATTTGGAGGCAATTCGAATGTAAAGCTGTTAAAAAAAAAAATTCCTTTTATATTTAAATAGAAAATATAAAGAAGTATACGATTACAGGCATGGACCTAAGCAGTCGAGAATGCCAAAATATATATTTAATTTATTCGCTATTTTAATTAATGTAAGGAATCGACCATAATAATTTTTTGCCAGAAAATAATAAAATTTATTATTACGAGATTTTGTTTTAACGCCATAAAATCGTATAATGAATGAAATCGCTCGCAACAGTTGATATTCTTAAAATTAGAATCTCCTATATTTATTTATAGGGGAACATCGCCGACGGAGGAAACAAGAGGAATCTCCTGATCATCAGCGCCCTGGCCTCGGCAGGCAGCTACGCGTTACTGGCCAACCCCAGCTTGCTAACGTTTTGTATTTCACGGGTCATTTGTGGTACGACTTGCAGTTAACACGTTCAGTGGCGGAGTGAAACTGAATTGGAGGCCCGGTCAAAATGATCACGGAATAATATTTGGATGTGTGACCACTCGTATTATTTGATAGGCATGGTGAAACATACCCAACTCATGCTGATGGGCATCATGTCCGACGTGGCGCCCAAAGAAGAGAAGTCCAAGTATCTGGGATTCTTCGGAGCCGGTATAGGATTGGGTTTCATTTTCGGGCCAATCATCGGTGGTCATCTGGCCGAACTGGAGAACGGGTTCTTTTGGATGTGCGCCTTCACCTCCACGGTGTTCGTTGCAAATGCAGGTAACGCTTACCATCATATTTTATTTTATTGCTAATTCGGAAAATTTTTGAATTAATTTTTTTTTACCGTCACGGCGACACATGTGTCGGCATATGTGTAGACGTTCGCCGATGTTTGCCACCCCCTTTTACCATGCGATACATATGTCGTGCATCGGCATTTGTGTTTCTTTGCAGGTATCTCCACCTTCTGTGTATTACATACTCCACAGCAGTGTTTCCCTAACTTTTTTCCTCGCGGAGCCCTTTTTAGAACCAAATTCATTGGCGGAGCCCCTAAGAGGCAAAAAATTTCATGACGGAGCCTCATGCCAAACAAGTTAATGGCGTCCAGGAGTGGCCGCGGAACACAATTTGGGAAACGAGGCTCTATAGTATGCTTAACGATAGAGGCATGCCCTTGATATATTGCTGTTTGTCTTTGGGCAAAGCTTTGGCGCTAATATAAAAACAAAATTTGAGTGGCTACAACCGTTTTCGAAAAATTATCGTCATAATTCATCACTCTCTTTTCCGCTTTCACCCCAAACCAGGTCTGATCGCTACGTTCCTACCGACCACTGTCACCGTCAAATCCAAGAGCGACACTCCGAAGGACCCCAAGGCCAAAAGCGAGGGCTTCCTACAGGACCTCGGCATCGACACCTGCTGGGACATCCTGCTCCTCCAGGGCCTGTGCGAGTTGGCCTGCATGGTCCACTTCACCGGCATCGGCCTCATCTTCACCCAAGACTACCAACTGAACCCCTCCTACATCGGCTACACCATCGCCGGGACCAGCATCATCGGTACCGCCACCGCTATCCTCGCCGGCAAGCTGGAGAACTTCGCCGGCGAGCGCACTGTCACCTACGTGTTCCTGTCCATCCTGCTCAGCTACGCCGTGTTGGACGTCCCCGGCATCCGCTTCGCCACCTACATCGTAGCCATCCTCTGCTCTTCGGTGGGTTTGGGGCTGCTGCGTAGCTGGTGGCCCGGTCTGGCCATGGCGCGCGTCACCCCCGACAAGGCCAGCGCTACCGTGGGGGCCATGCACAGCGTGATGGCCGTGGCCGGTATGCTGGGCCCGGTCATCAACGGCGTTACCACTCAGAGCACGGGCACGCCCCACGGCGGTACCTACGTGGCCACCCTGCTGTTCGCCCTGGCCTGCGCGTTGAGTCGATGGTTCCAGCCGCCGACGGCCGCCAAGCTTAAGAACACATAGGATCTACCCAGCTCTAAATGACACGGCTGAGGTTAAATGTAGGTGGGTGCCACAGGTAAACAAACTCCTCCAGATCTAGTAGTAGACGACGTCGACGATACCGGATGTCTGACTTGAAACAAATATTGAAACTTAGTTCGGTACAGCGTTGAAACGTACATGTATATACGAGTACGTACTAGAGTTCACCAGTCTGTTCGTTTCAGCGCCGTCCCGGATTATCTTCATTTTCTCAGTTCAACTGCAGATAATACAATAATACTAGAGAAGAAATTATAAGCTGTTATAGTATGATAGAATAAGATATCCAAAGATTTTTATCGAGGACACGTAAAATAATGTGAAAATAAACAAACGAGATAGAACATTTTTTGTTTTTTGAATGTGTTCGATTTCGTTTGTTTCTATGTTACAGTATTTTTTTTTACCCATTATTGGTCAATTGCCCTCGTTTAAATCTTAGGATATTTTATTAACTAATAATTACAATATTAACCGAATAGTGCAAGTTAGGTCGTTTCTGTCATTCGTAATTTTTATTTTAAAACTAAGGTCACAAGGTAGTGTGTTCCACTTAAAAAAAAATTAAGGTGTCAACTAGAATTATGCACCACGGTTTTGAAGTCGATTTAGCTATTTTGTGGCGTGTTATGGTGTCTTCAGCCCAATATACAACCAGTATTTGTTGATGTGAGAAGAGGGGCACGCTTTTACACGATGGGCACGAGTGTTGAACATTTATTGTAACGTTTTAACATTTCCAATCTGTTTGCAGCCCGGGTTACGAAATTACGATTTTAAAACTTGTCTAAAGAATCCGTCGAATTTGGCGCTTTAACTCGCGTAAAAAATAGTCGCAAATGTGTCAAATTAAGATCAAATATTTTTTACGGAACACAAGTTTAGGGAGTACACGAGCAACCCCAGATGAATTTCGATTAGATAACAAGTAAACTTTCCTTTGTTCAAATGTCATCTGTTTTCGGGCATTTAATAAAGAAAGTAAACTTGTTATTTACAAGATTTGTGATTGCATTTTTTGTTTCTTCACGCGTAACCGGTTACCGTACGGGTCATTTATTTACGAAGCAAGGAGACTGGTCGAGAAAGAAAATTAATTTTTAGGTGAAGCAAGGAGAGTTTCTCTATCGCCTTCATCTCCAAATTAACTATCTTCCGCGTGACTTGTTCACTACTCTGTATACAAAGCGTTTAGATGATGTTAGATTCATACATGTACTTGAGCAATTAGACCATTTTCGTGTTGAACAGTTGATTGCCATTAAATGTGATGTATTTTATTAATTATGGCACTGGCTGTGCGAAATTTATTTTACCACATTATCGGTTGGTATTAAGTTTTTTTTTTTACTTAGGAACTATGAATAGTATTGGAACAGTTGCAAGTTTCTGTTACCAAAATGCATGAACTATATCTATATTCGAGAAATACTTTTACGACGTGCTAATCGGATAATAAGTAACAGTCATTAAATTTAGGCGTTTGTTTTTTATTTAACTAAAATTACGAAGTTGTTTAGAATACAAATTTCGTGTCCATAAATACAGCACTTTTCATTCCAAGCACGTCAAAAGTCAGAACTTCACGTTCTCTAAATCTAAACGCAGCGAACACATTTAAAAAGAATGGATTCGTTACGAAAAACTTTCGTAGCAATTTGAATCTGAATTCCTCGTAATCGATTCGCTGAGCGAAGTATGGTACAGCGGGATGCCTTTCAAAACTTGACTGTTGGCATCGTTTATCTACACATTTCAAACGGAAGCAAAATATATCGGTCGGCGCTAGTACGTCACCTCTTCTAACTGTCGACTAACATCGAATTTCAATAGGTAAGAAACAATGTTGGAATAAATCCGCCTTCTTACCTGCACCGTAATGTAATCTCCGGGAGCCGTAACGCGGGGTACGCTCGTTCCAAATCGAACAGGAATTTCGCAACGGGGGAAGATCACTTTAATGTTTTGGTCGTTTCTTCCGGCAAGGTAAGCCGTGGATCGTTTGCTAGCCTGAAAATAAAGGAACGAATATTTTATTATACAGCAAAAAATTAAATCAAAATTATTATATTGGGAACAAAATTTGTTTGAAATTTTTTTTTCAGGAGATTCTGTATGATAGTAACTAAAATTATATCTAGCTTGACATAAAAATAAATGGTAGGCACGGTCTCTGGTTCGATTCCCGGAGCGGGCTATCATCTATCCCGGGGTACTGGCGAAAATGTGCATCAGGCAAGAGATATATAGTCTCCTGAAGTGATATTCCTTAGTGATTGAAAATAGGAATAGGAAAATTAGTCGGTATTTAGTTGTATCTTGTGTCAACTCACCCCTTCCACTAGCACGACCTGGTGAGAGCCGATCTGCTGCCGATTAACAATTTCGGCTTCCGCCCGAAACGTGGCGACCATTTGGTTCAACCGAGAAATCTTAACCTCCTGGGGCACTTCGTCCTTCATTGTGCGATGGGCGTGCGTTTTCTGTAGAAAAAAAATAGTAACGTCGCATTGCCATAACGATCCACTCAACTAATAATCACGTGGCTATGTTGGATAAGATTATCCCATTAAGCTTTTCGAATTAAGCAATTATTGGATGGCCAGCCCAAAAGTTTCGTGTTACCTCTCTCATACTGTACGGAAACATGTACGCCGTGTTGTACTTGACGTCTCGCATCAGAGACAGGGTGTCCTCAAATTCCTCGTCTGTTTCACCGCAGAAGCCGCATATAAAATCACTGCTCAGGGCGACATCTGCAATGGTACCGTTACAAAATAATTAATCATTCGAAGAGAACAGCAATATCAAGCAGAAATTTGAATTAAAATCGACAATGAGAAACGCTCTACATGCGACGATTCCGGGTTCGATTCCCGGCTCAGGCTCTCGTTTATTCGGCCCCGGAAAACGTGCCACTTTCATTTAATGCTCGAGCGTTTAGAGGTGCACAGATTCGCCTTTAGTCATAATTATTACAATGGTGACGCACGACATCGATGTCAAATAAAATGAATTACCCGGGATAATGGCTCTGATATGAGATACCAATTCCAAGTACGATTCCCTGGTGTAGCCCCGCCGCATATCCCGCAAAACTCGGCTGTTACCGCTTTGAGCAGGCAGGTGAATTTGTTTGCAGACGTTCGGGTAGTCACGAATCAGCTGTAAAACCTATAGAAAAACGGAAACGGAACGCTTTTTTTACTAGTCCGTCGAGTTCATTGCGAGCCACGTTGGACGAACTGTTAGCAATTTGATCACTCACTTCATCCGGGAAATCTTTCGGGTGCGGGGAAGTGAAACGGATCCGTATCTCGGGGTTGATTTCCGCCACGCTCTGCAATAGATCGGCAAAGCGCAGACCGCCAAATTTGGTCTTGTAGATGGTCGAGAATCCCTGGCTCAAGTGGGTCGGTTTCTTGGGCGCCTCTTTCGGAACAACCTCGTCGGACAGATCTCTGTAGCTGTTCACGTTTTGGCCTAGTAGAATAATTTCTCTAATGCCCTGTGAGGGAGAAAAAAAATAATCAGAGCTCGGTAGAAGAAGCAAACATTCTGCTTGAGGCTTTGTGCTGCTTTTCTGATGTATCAGATCACAGTGATATGAACCACAAACATCACATCAGCTAGCGGAAAAAAAAAACATTCCTCAAATAAAATACCTTGTCTGAGAGAATTCTAACTTCGTCCAAAATCGAAGAAATTGGTCTACTGCGTTCTCTTCCTCTGGTAAACGGTACGATGCAGTAGCTGCACATGTTGTCGCAGCCTCGCATAATCGATCTGCGAACAAAAGCATATTTGACAAGTAAAATTAAGTGAAATAATATATCGCCGAAATAAAGGAAATTTTTTTTTTTTTTTTTTAAATTCACCGTAGCGCCTAGTGCACTACAGGAATACTGCACCCTCGTGTCTCTATGGAG
>JAUJYS010001275.1:0-17982 GCA_033995665.1 Melogona broelemanni | reverse complement strand
ATATATCGCCGCAGCGACGCGAGGGGTACAATAACCTCCTGTAGTGTTATTCACTACAGTGATCCAGAATAAAAAAATATATAAGTTTTAACAAATCACGGTTTTACAGTATATTATAAAAAATATAATTTTTTAAAAGAATATTCTTTAAATGTCAGGTTGGTAAAACAAAATATCACAAGCGCGGGATGTGGCACTTGTAGCAGGTTGGCCATGCTTTAAAATTATCACAAGTACACATTAAAAAATGTATCAGTTTAATGTGGTCTCTAGATTAAGATTATTAATAAAATAATTTATTTGGAAACACCACAGCCACTAATTGAAATTATGTAATAGGGCGTTTCCGCCTACCCTTATAGCCCAACCGTTTTTCGATCGGTCTGACTGAATGAGAAACCCTGGCGTGGGAGGCTATCTTATCGAATCGCTAAAACAATGCCCCAGCCACCCTGTGTGATAGCCACATTCAAAACTGTACGAGCACGCGTGTAATGCAGGAAAACAAGAGTAGATTTCGACCCAGTGATTGCTGAACCGAGTTTTAATGTAAAATACTTGAAACACGATGGAACGCATAAAAGTCATTGATTGAATCACAATAAAAAAGGCAAAATAATCTCATTTCGCCTTTTTTATTATAATTGATTTTTTATTATCAGTGTTTCAAATAATTAAGCAAATATTTTTTATTATAATTAGTTAGCTATTTTTAGACCGAAGCTAGCATTGAAGTATATCTAGTAATTTATTATTATGGTAGGGGATGGAATCGCGGAACCAGCATGGACTTTTGAAAAATAAATGTCCATGAAGGATGGGGGACAGCAAACGGCCTCCAATCGATTTGAGACTGTTAGGTAACTGAGGTTCATGGACCACAACGGGTCCTTGGACTCGCATCTTAATGAGGGCGCCTTTGTTGCGGATCTTTCTTTCGTGGAATGGTCTTCTGACCACTAGTAAATGTTGAATGTAAATGCCTCGCTGTTGGTAATTTAGAATAAATGATAGTTTATTTGGCTTTAATTAGGTTCAATGATAAATGTTCATCTTTGCGTTCTCTCCTTCTTTTAAATTTCAATTTTTCTCGTGTTCTAATTAAATACATATCAAATATTGTTTCCGAATGCACGCTTTGATGCCTGTTCGTAAATAGACAGATTCAATAAAATAAAATAAAATTATTAAGTTTAAAATAACTAATTGTCGATAATGATATTATTGGCTACTAGTACAATCCATTTCTGACGGCAACTAATCTTGTTTGCACTTCTTGCGTTGACTAGCGATTTAATTAGCTAAATCACAATTTTGATGAATTTATCTTTTTCTTCCAAGTTTTTGCATCCATTTTTGCGCATGAGAATTTTGTCAGTTGCACATACCAGGGGTGGAATCACATAAACTAGAACTAGTGCCGGGTATCGAACCCGGGACAGTCGCACCTGACTCTTCCCTACGGCGAGAAGTTTTAGCCTGCTTGCTTCCTTATGGCCTTCCATCTGGTATTGAATAACCTAATATATTTTTATTATAATAACAAGAGGCCCAATTGTGCTACCAGCCTATTTATCCACAGTCGCCGCTACAATCGCCAATCCAGGACCTCAGAGACCCCCTCACTCTGTTCAATCTAAATCATACCCAGTATTCTCAATACTCAGTTCTTTGTAACATTTCTCCTCCCAACCGCTTCACATCTCAACTCGACATGCAAATACAGTTTACATGGCTGGTGTCGCCCCTAGTGGTAAACATCCTTCTCCGACCATCAACAACCCCTTTTCACACGACTGCACACTCTATACAGGTGTACCGAGACACAAAAAATCCCAAGATGTCCGGCGCACGCCAATGCTTAACTGGCTCGGCGTTCTGACCCCGTCATGAATAACTGAGTCTTAATCCTCCAGTCTCTATTCACTGCTCTGTAAAAAGGCGTAGCTTATTTATAAGCACGTGGAATATAGCTCAGGTATAACGGGTTCAATTCAGTATTCATGGGGTATATTAATTTTTTTTCTTGACGATAATCCATTATTCGGATGTTGATGTTTTACATTTTTAATATTCTGTTTGGACTGAGCTGGATTTGGGATAGTCAATCGTAGAACTATTTTATCGAGTAATGTTGTTTATTTATGTAGTATAAATCGAAGGTTTATGAGCACAAAAACATTACATCGGAAATAAGCATTGGGTTAATGTACATGTAGATGCCAATATGATTTTAATTTGTCGTTAAGATTGGTCATAATTGTTATTCTGCACTGTAGTAGGTGATTGTCACCTCTTGACTTATTCATTCATTATCTTGTATAATCTAATTTTAAGCTTAACTGTCAGATTAATTATTTATAATTTCTGTAATTATAATTTTTTTTATTCCAAATTTCAATTTGTTATAGCTTTTGATATTTTATATAAATGATATTATAACAATCCTCATGGAGGGCCAATTATTATCTTATTATAATTTTCATTGATCTTATTATTTTATTATTTAATAGTGCGAATGCTATAGGGCCGAATTGGACTTTGGAATGACTTTGGGTAGGTCCATGAATTCTGTCGTATGTCCTGCGCGGCTAACTGACCTCGAGAAGATCAACGTATTTATTAAAAAAAACACATTTTTTGATAAATCAGATATCCTTTTTGTGTCATTATTACCTATTTCTTATTTTATATTATTCGCTTTTAATTTAATGTTTTTCATCTAAGGCATTCGCCTACAGCACCCCAATTTTTAATTTTGAGAAAAATGTTACACTCAAATGTACAATAAGATATTTGCAATCAATTAATAATTACAATCATAAAAAGTTGGTGCTTTAGTAAATGGATATTATGTTGTTATAAATTTCCATTTAAATATAAGCCAAAAAAAATGAAAAGATCAAAAGAGTAAATAACTTACAGAACGAACGGTTGTCTTCGTCATGATCTTGCTGCTAAACCGACGAATGCTTTTCAGATTATTTAATTTAATTTAAATTAACTTAAATTTCTCACTTAAATGTACTTGACCTATGAAATATCATTTTGATTTCGAAATGAAGAATATGAAAGACTACTCACACAACTCTCTGTAGAAAAATTATATCTGAACACCAGTTGGCTGTGCGAGTCGAAAGCGGCATTTAACGCGCGTGTGTCTTGGCCCACCATCGACATTCAGCGCCATCTAGTTTCGGCGCAGCTAAGCTCTAGTTCACCATTTCGCCCGGTAGAGGCGCGTCTGACGGCAGCACGTTTTCCATGTAATTTTTTTGCCAGTCGTTTCCATGGATCCCTCTGAGCACTGTTCCCTCCATCCAGCAGAAATGTTGAAAATCAATATGACCATTCCAGCCTCGTTGGAGGTGTCCGGTTGGCGTTGTGGACGCAAATTCCAGTATTTTGTCGTCTATAATTTGTTCGACTACATTTCATGTAAAATAACGATTCGAGTTATAATTGGTAATTAATTTTAATTCAACCGTGTATGTGTGTATGGAGAGGGATTTTTTAAGGATCGCACAGCACAATTGAGGTTTTAAAGTTAAAATGATACTGCAAGATTCGTGGCTAAGTTCGACTGAACCGTTTTTGCTTATACTTTAAATAAGTTATATAAATTAATTCAAACGAAACTAAAATACAAATTTTATTTAAAAGAAATTCAAGATTGGTTCAGAATAAGGCAAATAAATATGTTGTTAGAAAAAATTGTGTCAAAATCGAATAAAATGTTTGCACATATTTATTTTACCAACCAACTCGGAAGGAGCTTGTTCTATATCGAAAATGTAATTGCGTAAATTTTTTTATAGTAACAAACGACATATTCGTAATGTAGCAGATAACGTAACGGAACTTATATGCTGTTAGCAAATTAATTTATTTTAAAAGTTGTAGCTCAGTCGCTGAGCGACCGACTTGTGGTGCGAGGGTCCTGGGTTCGATTCCTGACGCCAGTTCTCGAGAAGTCGATCTCGGGGTACTGCTTGCGCGTACGGGAATAATTTATTTGAAATGCTGTTCATTGGCTGTCAAAAAAATTGAGTTTCAATTCATACTCTGTACAGTTTTTATTCAGGAAAAAAAACCACAGACCATGGTATTTGAAAGCAATAAAACTCAGTATGTGCGATTCTGGACATTTTGCCCGATTGTATTAGGTCTGCAATAGCGCACCCCTTACGTTACATTCCCATCAGGCCCAGAGATCAGGACCCTGGTGCAGTTAAATTTCGTGGAATCCGCCCGCGCAATCTCAGTACAGCACCGCCAGTGATTGCCTTATTAGCCGAATACGGCTAATCACGAATTTGCATCTCACCTCATTAAATGCCATTCGCATGTGCGCGCGCCCGACAACCGAAACAGCTTCTGCCACTAGTTCCGCCGTCCACCGTTAGGCGTCGCGATCTGTCGATACGGATCTTCTTTATCCAAACCTCCTATTTCTCCTCCGCAAGAAGATGCTCGACTGGGTGAGTCGGTTTGTAGTATGTTGCGGCCTCTAGCGGGGGAATGACGAAACTGACTTTGGAATACTTCCCTTTTTCTTTCACGTGTTTTTGGTGACGCGAATATACTTTTTCTCTTTCACCCTTTCCTATTACATTTTTACTCAGGGTAATCCCTCTGTGTGACTATCAGGCACTACTGGCGAATTTTTATATGGCAAAATGTTTTTTCTTCGTTGGTCTAAAAACCGAGATACGCTCCTTCCCCACATAGCTTGGATTTTTTTTTTTTTTTGGCCATTGTCAAACAAACTATTGGCATAATTGCTTCCATGTACGTTTGTTTCAATTCGATTACGTATGTCTTGTTGTGACCTATTTAATTGTATTTGGGCAATGCGACTCATTATACTTGAAAAGTCAAATAAAGTACCAAAAATATAAAATAAATTTATATTTTGCATTACCATTTTCAAGATTGTCAAAATTTTTGGTATAGGAGAGGCGAATTTCTGCTATAATTTCAATCCTTTATCTTAAATTTGTTTATGGGGAAGAAGAGTAATTATTTTTTCTAAATAAGTAAATCTAGCACTTGGTACGAAAGACGAATTTATTACAGAACCTGCTGTTGACGTTCACATCAATTATTTAAAACATGTGCAATAAGCTATTCTAATGCGAAACGATGTTATTGTTGCCCAAAAGTCGTAAAATATTGTAACGGTTCACCAATGCGTCACTAGGTGGCGCCAAAGTCGCCGTCGAAGCTTGTCGAGTAAGCCGTGAACAAATCGATCATGGCGAGCCCATGAGAGAGGATCTCTTGGAATACTCGCACATTGGAGGGATGGAAAGGGGCAATGGGCGACAAGACATATGAAGATTTGAGGTTCGGTAAATTTGAAGCCACTATACATGTACAATCTATACAGTCAGTGATGACAATGACAAAGAAACGCCATCAATTTTTGGTTTTGCCGGCTTCTGATGTACTTTGCACTCGTATAGAGTGCTCGCGACAAATGTTCAAAAATATATTTCGGTACAGTGTCAAACAATCCTTATTTATTCACGTACGTTGTTGTACAAAGATAACGAATTTGAAATATGGTGAGATAATAGCTGCAAAAATTTAATAATTTTGTTATATCACAGGAAACGTGGTAAATTTTTTTTTAAATGTTAGTTTCAAATCATTATACATTGCTGCTAAAAAAAAGTAGCCCACTATAAATGTCGTTATAGTTTTTATAATATTGTACCGATTCGTTTGATTTTTTGCATACGGCGAATCATGTAGTTTTGAATTGCGAAAGATAAATGGTGTTGAACTATGGTTACGTTCCAATATCGTCGGCTGAATTAGCAGAATGCGAAAATAGAGTAGTTCAAAATGGTGTTTAACAAAAAATGCTGTTGCGGTTTAAAAATTGGTTGCGAAAAAAACAATTACGATGCTAAGCAGCAATGTAGTAGCTACAAATGTTTTACTAATATATCGATACCATTCAAGGTTAATTTAAATTATTGTTTTTTAAATGTTGTTTTTTTGCGCTGTTGTTACAACTGCAATGTGTCCACGCAAGCAACCCCGGAAGGGGCTGTGACGAGGTTAATTGTCCAGCCAAGGACGAAGATGTCCTATTTTACCACTGTTACTAAACTATTATTTTACAACTCCAGAGTGGGTGACCTGATAATTTTTTCCCGCCCAAGCTTCTGACCTAGGTAGGGATTTTCAATGAGTACTAGACAACGTACAGACGGGTTCAAAGAATTTACCACCATTCCAGAGGAAGGCGTGCGCGCAAAATTTTCACTCCCAATAATTTCTTGAGGTCTCGGTCGGGAATTGAACCCGCGTCTCGAACAGAGTAGGCTAACAAGCTAACCTATGATATTAAATTATTATTCATACCAAGTCTCAATTTTCGCAAATTAAATTGGTATTGAATTCCAAGTTGGTGCATTTAACTAATTCGAGGTCGTTTTATGTAATGTACTTGGAGCGCCTAAACACGCCGAAAGCTTCTCCGTTTTGCACCGAACAAATACATATTCACTGTGCGCTCTATCTTCGCTGCCCCGCCGTTCTCTTCCTTAATAGCCCAATTGTCTTTTTCTTATTTAATCTCCCGCACAATTGTGCGCCCCTCTCTATATTTGAAAGTTAAATTGGAGAACGCGCCACACATACACACACACGCACACGCACATACAGAGACGCTCGCATTAAGATTATACAGTTTGCCCGCTAAAAGATAAGATGCAAATTGTTACGTATTTTCGTATGTTTCCGAGCAATTTTGCCCTCCACGCTCCAAACACCAGCTCGCTCGTTCTGACATTCTGGCCTCATCAGAGCCTTTTTTGTGGGCGGGGAAGAAATGCGGGCACCCGCCCAGGGCGGGAATCGAATCTATACAGATGAGAACAATCCCTCAGGGCAAAAGTAACGCCATCTATGGGTAAACCTGAAAATACGTGCGGCGAAGCCAGAATAGTGTTTGACCCCAGAAGTCATATCTGAACTCAACAATAGTAACAATAGTAATAATTGTAGAAACAATAGTAGAAATTTGTTCGTTATCCGAGATACAGAGGATTCGATTTCTTTGTAGCGTCGTCAGACATCAGTGTTTCCGTAATTTTAATTTGATTTAATATTTGTTATGTGGATAGGTTATGAATTATCACCATAAATAATTGTTACTTGTGAAGTCAATAAAATAATGAGAAAAATATGTCACTTTAGAGCGGCGTTCTCTTTACCAATAATGTTGTGGGAGATTCAAAAACTACAGGACTCTTTTAATAGCTGACAATATGGCCAGTCAGAGAAAAATAAATATATGGCGTCGTTTCGGCTGTTGTGGGTAGCTGAGATTGATTTTAGGTATGGGGGAGAGTTCAACAGTCGCCCATAAGAAGCACTGCGAACTCTAGTCTATCTCCCAAACGGTGAAACCGAGAATTACTATTTCTGTGGGCGTCATGTGATTTAACTAAATCAATCCTACTTTTTTTTTCTCGCGTCTACCGGTGTCTACAGGTAACTGTTTTTTAGATTTTTCATTTCTTTGGATTTTTTTTTTTGTTCCTACAGAAAACTGCTAAGCAGCAAAGCTCACTACCTGCCGCTGGGAAGCAAAACAGGCAAACATAATCCCAATTTTTTGTGTTGTATTTGAATATAATAATTTTTAAAGCTTGTAAAAATATAAAAACGCAGTTTGCCTGAATTTCAATAATTGGTAAAAACATGCGCACTCCATCGTGATTTACTAGTAAAAAAAAGTCCGTTCGATTAGCTGTCGTTTGTCAGCAAAATTTCATACAACTGGAAATTCCACGTTGAAGTGGAGGGGTGTAGGAGTCGGGTGCCACCTCAATTTGTTTGCCCAGGGCGCACTTTTCCCCATCAGCAGGCCCTCGCCTGGCCATTCGCGCCGTATTCGTCTGTTTTATCATTTTGACCCAGGTCGAGCGTGGCTGGCGTCTCGCGAGCCGAAATCTCTCGGCGACTCGTTCGCCATTCTTGCCCCCAGCTGATTGGTCCAAGTGGAAAATGGACGCGTGCTCTCGCCTGACTTGACGTCGAGAAAATCTGATGTGTGCATGCATGCACATCTATTTGCAGCAGCGCCCCCATCCCCGCCACCCCATCGCCACCATCCCCACCACCCCATCGCCACCGATCTCCCCTGTCTAGGGTAGGGCGACCGGGCGAGGCGCACGCGAGCTCGCGCAGGAAATGCGTTCTGGGATTATACACGCATATAGACAGAAAAGGTTCAAGAGCAAAAGTTTGGCGCGGACATATTCGTGGTCATCAGTGCGCTCTGGCGACAGCGCCATCTATGAGGAGGATCGTGCAACATCAAAGGAAACTGGGAATATTGAAAAAAAAAATAGTGAGCTATTTTTTTTTTTTTTTTTCTAATTCGGCGTTATGCTTTTTGGTTCAAATTGAATCTATTAAATGTCTTGAATCTTTCTTATATGACTGAGTATTTATTTATTGCATTTCGATAGATCAATTTATATGTACCTGTCCTTAAACATTCACAGGGCATTTTGTATACGCTTATTAATTAACCTAGTAATGGAACTTATAATTTTTCCATGTTTAATTAAGCATACACCTGGGGGTAAATATATATATATAAATATTTTTTATTCCGGATCACTGTAGTGAATAGCACTACAGGATGTTATTGTTCCCTCGTGTCGCTATGGCAATATATGAGGGGCACATTCCAGTATCACATGATCGAATAAACGAAAGCCTGCGCAGGGAATCGAACCCGGGATCACCCTCTCAGTAGACTGTGACCATATCCACTGAGCCACTGGGGGCCGACATTTTCCTACTTTTTACATTTCGACATTTTCCTACTTTTTACATTTCGACATTTAGCTGCGTTGTGTAACACTTTTGCACACATATCCTGTTTAAGCGTCAATTTCGAGGCATTCCGATATTGCCAAACATCAAATTTGGAAATTTCTTGCCTACGCTGTATTATCTAATAAGGAACGGTACAGCTCTGAGCTTGGTTGATCAAAAGCTCAAGACATAGATTAGTATAATTATCCACTTTTGAAATTTATAGCACTAATTTACTTTTATTTTTTAACGCATAATTCAGATTAGTCATTTTACTAATGTGCAAAAATCCAATTAACCATCTTCCAAGTCTATTATCATTCAGTATCATTATGAAGAAATACAATTGCTTTCGCAATCTGTTCCACAGCTGATTTTCGGTCACACACTAAGCGATAATCGCAAACCTACTTTCCAATCGCCGTAATTGACTAGGTAAAATTTACCTGTAATTGCGATACGCCAAGATTCCGAACATGTCACTTACAAAAGGTATATAACCAAACACGAATGCAAAAGTTATGTGGAACACGAAGTCTCCGAAAGTGTACACCAATTAGGCCTGCTAACTGCTAATGAACTTTAATTTTCTACCTCATTAAACGTCATTACGAACCGGAAAGTGGCGGCGGTGCACACTCCACCCAAATACACTAACTTTTCCCCTCTTGGGACGACCCCTCTGAAATTCCCCATCAATTTTCCAAACTGCTGGACCATGCCGGCAGCCGCGCATTCCCGAAATATAAAATGAAAGGTCGGGCCCCGGCACGCTTTTGGACCGTCTGGACCGCGATTAAGACGCCCTAATTGTTACGCTAATAATAACGTTTAGCGTGTTTAGTATGCATACATGCGCCTATGCCAGGCGGGTGGCTGTGTGGCGGGCAGTAATTGACTGCAGTAGTTAAACGATCGGAACGAAAACCGTTTAAAACGTGTGTTTTTCTTCAGGTTGGCGATGCCTGGAGGGACTGCGAACAGCGCTGGCGAATGTCACGGCCAAGGAGATGCGAGATTAGAGAGCCAAGTTAACATCTCTGATGATTCTCCGCTGATGTAACAATATCGCGTAATTGATAGAGTAAAAGCTAGATACTAAAAACCGGAAAGTAACGATCAAAATTATTTTTTTTATTTCTTCAAGTTTACATGGATTATCAATAATTGATAAGCTTTACTCGAGCAATTAATTCACAATGTCAATTTAATCATACGTTTAAAGTCGAGTTTGTTCTGGGTCGGATCTTTCAATTTCGTTTCACTTGCCATGCCGGAGTTGTCGTCGTGTAGTGTAGTGGTTAGCATGTTTGACTATTATGCCTGTGATCGTGGGTTCAATTTCTGACTGGGATTTCTGGATCGTCTTTAGGACAAATGAAATTCGTATCGCGTCTTCCTTTGGAATAGACCAGTGCCAGTACGACGTTGTCAGGTAATCGTTAAAAATTTCTGCCTAGGCCATAAGACTAGGCATGATCAAATTATAAGATCGTCTGGGGGATGAGGGGGGGGATTTCAAATATGGTAGTACAGTAGCAGTACTTTCCTACTAATGGTAAAAAAAATAGGTTATATTTGTCTTTGGCTGGTCGGGTGACCCCCGCCATAGGCCAATCCAGGGCTGCTTGCGGACACACATTGTAAATGAAAAACAAAATGATGTTCAATTATTGTAGGATTTTTTTGTTAATCCAATACCCTTTTTACCATATACAGATGATCTGTACACTCGTTTTGGAGACTTTTTAGTTTCTATTGCTCGCATTTCTTTGGCCTCGATGGCTTAAAACGACATAGTAATTTGTTGTACCAACATTGGAGTGCGGGCCTATGCTCGCTATAGTGGGCGGAAGAAGGGGAGGTCAAATTTAATTACGATTGGTATGGCCGCGCTTTTAATGAGCATTTTGGACATTCATGAGGTTAACTACTGTGGAGCGACGCGAACCCTAACGCCCAACATACTCGTATCTGGGTGAAGTATGAGCGAGCCGGCATTTTGTGTAATTACTCCGGCTGTAAAAATGCTACCAGAACCAGAGAGAGAGAGAGAAAGAGAGAGAGAGATCGCAAGAGTGAAATGGGGACGAGTAAATAAGGGATGAACCAAACCCCGGGATAACTGACCACAGAAGCATATCTGTTGCCGTTCCCTAATTAAGCATTAAAATTCCTTATGCAAAACAGCTTTTATATGCACTGTAACTATTATAGTCTTGATTTGATCGAAATCGTAGAGCGCTAGATGGAGCTTTGATCGTATTACTGTAGATACATGTGGATGTGGACAGTACTGTACGTTCGTGTTCCCATTGTTGTTGCGTCTAGGCACAGCGATATGGTTGGTGCATTTGAATTTGGGGTTACGCATGCTCTCCCGAGACGCTTGAGAAAAGACAACCCTATTAGTATTATTTTTTTTTCCTCTCTGATTTTGATTTTGTTAGTCAAATAATTATTTTACCTAGAAGTTATTTATTATTTAAATCACTGGATTGTCCAGGGTTTAGAGAATAAACTTCTAACAGTGCCTTGCCATAATTTTTGTAATAGAACTCTAGTATTCGGAATTTTCAATTCCCGAGATTACATTTTTTTTAATCGAACGCTGTAATATTGCCGGATCTCGATCACCTGCCCTCCATATTATTTAACCAGTGTCATCACAATCACAAAAAGTCCAATCAATTAAGCAACTGATTAAATCACAAACACCTATTAGATTTATATTTTTATTTTACAGCACATTTTTCACAATTAAATTTTGTTTTAAAAAAAATATTTTGTACTGCTCGATCAGTTGCAATTAGAATTTCTTGCACCCGTAAAATGGGCCAGAAGCATGACACCACTGCTCACTGGTCAGTGATCCGGATCTTGGTGTTACGGACCGTCAAGCCACTACTTGCGCCAACAGATATTAGTATTTTAGTTTCAAAGTGGCCAAATTTTGACCAGTTACTTTGTGACCTGCCCTCGCGGCCATTTCGCCACGCTCAACGTCTGTCTATCGATCGCGCGTGCTCTTGCCAAGGCATACAAATACGCGTATATACATTTAGCATAGTCTACACGAAGAAGTTGTATATGCGTGTACGTCCGATGTGTACATGTATGGAAAACGCGCACTTTTGTATGCTAGTGTGTATCGGCGAAACGTCGCGTATTTGATTACGGCCAGCGGAGAGAGCGAGAAAGGAGGGAGAGATGGAAGAGAGAGAGAGCCGGTGCGCGCGCGCTACGGCCACACATAGGCAGGACACGAGCGGCGCGCGCGCGCGCTGGGCCGAGCCGAGCGCGTGCCAGGCGAGGCGAGGCGGAGCCTCCGGCCGGCGAATGGGAAATCGACTGGATGCAGGGTGTCGCGCGAGTCGTGGAGGTCGCCGTGCGCTCGCGCCGTCAAGGTGAATGGCTGACTTGCTTGCCTGCTATTGGCACCTCTCGTTATCGCTAGCTGGCGTCGTCTGATGTAGAAACATGTCTGGTGGGAATTTTTGACGTTCATATATAATCTTATTCCATTCATAATTAATTACTGAATAATCCTTATGTAATTCATATATAATCATATATAAACTTAAATTGCGTATGCGACTTGACCTATGACTTATGATATCGGCCAATAGGGGCAGCATCACTGGTCTCTTGTTCAACAGAATTTCAGAACAATTGGTAAAAACCCCAAATTGAAATAGTAATTTCAACTTATGTTCCTCTAATTACTAAGTGTAGGTTTTCGGAGAAATCCTACTTTCTCCTAGCGCGGTAGTCAGATGTACATATAAGATTAAAAATTAAAACTCAATAATATTGAGTCTTAATCTTTTTTTTTTCTATAATTACTAGTAATAAGGAAATTTCCAGAAATCAGATTTTGAAAGTTTGGGGGATTTACATTAAGATTTAAATGATATTGAGAGATTTGGATTACTACTATGAATTTTTTTTTAATTTTTATTGACATTTTAATAAGGAAGTAGATTAAGTGATTGATAGGGGTTTAGGGCTTTTGTTTATATATTTTCCTCTGAAATATGCGTTATCTCAACGTTAAGATTATTAGCCTTAATATACTTACGTAAATGTGCGATTATATATGGTACTCATTCAATTATTCATGTAAATTTATCTATAGCACAAATAATTTATATTACTGTAGGTAATGCAACGTATAACTTGGTAAGCAAGCTGTAAATAATATTGACGTATTTCACGGATTTTTTTGCGTTTATTACAAACAACTTCCCGTATTAGCTATTTAATATTTGCTGGTAAAATATTTGTTTAGCTGTGCATGCGACCGACCCCTAATAAAAAATACACGTCTTTAACGCAAGTGGCTTCTATTTTGTAGCTTTCGTATTGCCGTTGGTGCTTGCCGCTAATCCAATTAGGACAATTATTCTAAACTATATCATTTAGTGCGGAACAGTGGCGCCCCCCCGTAGCGTTTTTACGGACATCTCAAGTGATCGTTGTTGCGTTCCCCCGACTGGCGCGCTCCCCCGCGGCGCAATTTAGCACTTCCGATCTGAAATTGGCCGCCGGTGAACGAGGCAGAGAGATGTAACTAACGGATGATTGGACGTGTCAATTGGAAGAACTATGGCCGCCAGCTTCAATACTCGAGCAGCGTAAATCTGATGTCGCAAAACTGGTTGGTACCATCCATTCATTCTGCGTGTATGCGAATATACACACTGACATTTTTTTTTTTTTTTTTCGAATGATGCATGCTTGTTGCAAATTGAAAAATGTTTATCGATCAAACTTGTTTAGCGCTTTATAATAATTTAGTCAGATGGATAAGAGAAAAAAAAAGCTATAGCTATTCCCATTTTTTTAAATTAAGAAATTCAAAATTTCGCAAGACTCGTGGGTATGGTCACGTTCTACTGAGCGGGTGGTCCCGTGTTCGATTCCCAGCGTAGGCTTTCGTATATTCGATCCTGTTGTACAGGCGTCACCCCTGAGCTTCCCTTAGGGAGTCCAGATCTTAGGGGTGGATCCTGCAGCCTGGCTATTCCAGCTGACAATTCCCTTCCGCAGGGATCACATATCTCCATAGAGACACGAGGGTGCAGTAATCCTGTAGTGCACTAGGCACTACGGTGATTAAAAAAAAATCTAAAATCATTGGAATGCTTAAATCATAAAATTTAGGTTCTAATTAAAGATAAAAGTTTTTAGAAAATCATACATCTTTATTCTCTACGATATCTTCAAGCTGAACAAATAATTTTAAAATGAAATTCAATTTCACGAAAGGTGATTTTGAGCATTTCATGGACTCTACAAGTACATTCACATTTTTGTATATTGATAAAATAACAAAACGTATAGTAATATTCATTACAATAATTTATTTTAATTAGTAAATGAATTATAACTGTTGTTCAACTGCTAGAAAATCAGGTTATATCTCTAATAAATTCGAATAAAAATGTAGCCAAATGGATTAACCTGATCAATTGATATTTCGTGATGCCCGATAATTTCCCTTGTTCCGTAACAAACAAATTATTTTTATTTCTGCTCGCGAAATTTAATTTAAAAAAAATTGGTCAGTATCGATCATCTAAAATTCCGTATCCAAAACCAAGCAAAAGGTGCAAAACCTTAATTCGTCTCAAGCGCATATAGACACCTACCTATTTTGGACCGGAACCTTTTGTACCGCCCCGAACGCGCAACCCTTTAATTGACGCTAATAAATGTCGCCAATCTCCTACTCGCTAATTGTCTAATTAGCCGATCCTTGCCAACTACCATATTATCTACATGCATTTTTCATTAAATGCCCACGCCCGTTAATGTTACCTTGGCTTATACACACACACGCACTGTTTAAGAACGAGAGAGTAAGTACGCGTACAGATCATAGAATGCTGCGGAATGCCACGGAACTTTATTACGGGTGGGGGTTGTGGGGTGGTATGGGGTGGGGGGGGGTAACGTTCAGACCAAGCCCCGCTAGGTGCGCGCTAATTACTCGTACTTTTTCGCTTGAGAAAATACTAACCGATGCGAAGCCAGCGCAGAATATCTCAAATATTTTATCTTGATTTCGAATTTACGGTGAGTAAGGTGAAGACTTAACATTTATGCTTGTAAGATACACCAAACGATATAATTGTGTACAATATACCATATCAATGTATCAATGCTCAAGTCTCATTAAAAATGCTCATTATTATTTTTTTTAATGAAATAGCATTTTGACATTTGTGTCCCGATCGAGTTTCCCAAAAACATTATCAAACAATTCTGATAATCATTAAAAAAATGCATTCTGAAACGGTGAACTCTGACCTCATTATGTTTCATGAGCTCTGGTGTAATATGCAGAAGATAATTGCAATTTGATATTAAAAAAAAAAAAAAATTGTGAATATTTTCTGTTCTTCCCGCAGTGAGGTTTGAATGGCGCCTTTCGATTGTATTTTAGATATACTGTGTATTGAGCCGGGTTTACTGTATCGTACAATAGCCCAATTAGAGGTGCGTGAACGTTAATAGTCGGTTAGGTTCTAGCCTGTAGATAACGGAAATTACATTCCGCAAAAAAAAAAGTACCCCGTGTTTTAGACTGTGTTTCCGTCCCTTGAATTTCGTAATTGGCGTTTTCGGACATGAATCTGCATTCATCCGAGGCCTTTTCTTAAAGAGCATCTTGCTGTCCCTCAAAAATTATGGAATTTTAATTGCCAATTAAACGCAAATGCTTTTTTAAACTATTTTTAAGAATAACAAACCAACATTTTGAGAATCCAACGTTTTGTATAAAATTTTATATCAAAAATGCTTGTCACAAAATTTAATATAAAAATGTTTTGTAAAAAAATCTTCCAGTGTTTGCCGGTTGAGACGACGAGAAGTATCAGAATATTTAATTTCGTTGTATTTGCGAGAAAGTTTGGGTTTTCACAAATATAAAGGTTCAGTACCAGTATACTAGTATTTTAGCGTTTTGTTAACATTTGAAAAAATAACTGTGTCGGAAGTTATGTTGACAAGTCCAATGGATCGACACCTTCACAAACGCCGTAACACTCGTACAGTACAAAAAGTATCAATAGTTCACCATTTTGCCAACGTGTGGCGCTGCGTGACCGTGCGTCGCGAAAGCGACACGGCTTTCGCGTGCTCAATCCAGTTCCAATACCACCACCGACTGACCCTGCATAGAGCGAAGGAAAAGCTTATCCGAAAGCGCATTTACAAAGAAAGCATCGCGACATAGAGAGACCGTGCACTCGCACACTTAAGTCATAGCCAGAACCACGAAATCGTAGTTATGCTTCGGCGTTTTATTTAGATCTTGGTGCATTGTGCGAGCGTGCGCGTTGGCTGGGCGGGGGATGAGAAAGAGAGAGTGGAAGTGAAAGGCGGTGGAGTTTTTGACTTTCTTACATTTGCCAGACCCTATTTATTATTATTATTATTATTGTTGTTGTTGATATGAAGTAGGAGAGAGAGGAATTGCTCCAACATACGCGAGTATACGCCCGGCAATGACTTTTATGGCGAAGGGGAAAGAAACACTCATAGCCTTATATATATATAGCGAATAGGCGATGTGGTGGGATGCATACGAGAATAAAGAAAATGAAATAAATTTGCTACTTGCAATGTATACACGCGTCACTCGTACGTTTTGATAGATTCCACCGAGACATGTTTTGCAACTGCGGAGATAGGCATCATTTGTGAAGCAATTATTTTTGTTGTCTAGATAATGGAAACTATATTCCATTTCTATTTACAATCTGGATAATAAGAATTTGGGTTATATAAAACTCAACAGTATGCCAACCTGGGTAGCATAGATGGTAGCGAAATAAAATATTAAATCATTAGTGAATCGGAATGGATTGTTTTTTGAGTCATCTGGTGAGGAAAAGTGGAAATCGGGGGATCAGCCATTATAAATTCGTATTTCATTTTTACAGTATATATGGCCACAATTAAAATGACAGAGTCTTTGACAATTTGCGGGACTTTCTCCAGTACCCAAAATAGCTCTGAATTATTGAAATGTCTTATATATATATTTTTTTTTCTTTTGCTTGCTCAAATTTGAGATTATATACGTTACGGATAATTGTGTGGTGTAAAACATCGACCAATACATATCTTTGTTTACCGCGTAACCCGTCGAGCCGCGATACGCTTTGACTTAAAGAACGATTGTTTGTTGATTGTTTGTGGATTCGGGGTCATGGTGGCATTGTGGATAGCGTTTTCGTCCTGTATGCCGGAGACGCGGGTTCAATTCCCGACAGAGCTCTCCATAATTTTTGGGTCGAGAAAAATTTAGTGCCGTCCTTCAGAATGGAATTAAGACCGTGGGGCCCGCGCCTGTACGTTGTCAGGCACATGTTAAATAACCCTATCTAGGTCAGAAACCTAGGCTAGACCAAATTCCAAATTGCCAGGTCGACCTGAGTGGCGGGCGTTGAGACAAATACGTTGGTAAGCATCATATGACATGTAGTTTAGCAAAATATTTGAGGACTAACGTCGTGAAATTAAATAATTTCGAGGTTTACCGCTACGCGGCGCAGCGATCGGCGCAAGTTTACAGATCATGCAGCATACATGCACTGATGCACATGCATCGCGACTTTTGTCTTAGATTGTATTAATTAGTCACCCTGATTGTCACAGTGAGAGGAAAACAGTGCGAGCATCCAGGCAGTGCAGGAAAAACAACCTCCGTCATTGGTGCCCCCGGTTGGCGCGTTTGCGTATTGTCTTTATAGGGGTGAGAACGACTCGATTATCCAAGTCAATGTAAGCGTGAAAACTATTGGATATCTCGTTCGGAAAATATTTAGGAAAGTGGTTGATATCCCCCATTGTCCCATTTGTAGATCGAAGCTCGAACCTCTCCAATTAAATGATCGGCGTTCGTTCGTTCGTCCCACGGTTGCCTTGACAACGCCCAAGATTTGTTCCCCCCCTCCCCCCACACACACCATCAGTCGAGAAATGATCCTGGCGTTGAATTTCATCACCGTGCCGGAAGCTAGAGTTGTGCGAGTTAAAATATAATGCTTTCTATAATGGGCTATGCTTTTTATCTGGAACGAATGAGTGTTTGGCGTAATTCAGCCAGGTTTAGTT
>JAUJYS010001274.1:0-17994 GCA_033995665.1 Melogona broelemanni | reverse complement strand
CCTCCCCCCCCCACATTTTCTTTTGGCAAATCGAACCTTGTTTTACAATGAGCAATTACGATAAGGCTATACAATATCTACCACTTTGTGGGGAAATAAATGTAAGTGATCAAATGACCAATGCTTTTTGCACAGGGATCCGGTATATCACCTTGCCTCTACAATACCAAGATTTGCGACGTTTCAAATGGCACGAATGAAACACCTGCCTCGTCCTACTAAATTTCTTTTCACGATTTTATTCAACTGCGCTTAAAACGAATACAAAAAGTACGGAAAGACGAGAATATTTACAGAGTACTTCGTATTTGTGTAAATGGGTACATGGATCTTCCTTGATTTTTTTGCCTACGTTGTACAAGTGGGAAAATAAACCATGTACGTACGGCCATAATGTGCATAGATTGATCTTATCGGTCAGAGTACATGCATGTACATGCCGACACTCGTACATCAAGTGGCTCTTGTTTTTTTAAAGATAAAACGCTTATCTTTTTTCACCACTAAAAACATATTTTTAAATGGGTTCCTTTAAAGTTCAGTCAGTTTGTTTGATTGATTTGAAATGTGCGTGACACAAAGCGTTTGCGTTTCGCGTTTACGATAAGTCAGTGCAATAACTGCTGAAAATTTCGCTTGAAATTGCTACAAACTCAGACAGAATAAACCGGGGATATACCGGGGACCGAACACAAGACCACCGCACCGAGCTACTTACTCAGTCAATCCGGGATACGACCATCGAAGCAGGATTAAATATTTTCTTTAAAAATTTACGAAGTTTTGATCAAATACGGACCCTATCCATGAATTACAACGCAAAACTAACAAACCGTGCTAAATAATGTTTTATTCTCTTGAGTTTCCTAAGCGACGGCGACATTATGCACAGCAGAAATGTGTCGTTTAAACTACTTGGAAGAAATTCAATGAAATGAATTGAATTGAATTAAATCGAGGCGATGAGTCAGTTTAATAAGTCAGTTTTACATGCATGAAATCAATTAGATTTTTTTATTAAAAAAAAATGAGTTAAAAAAAAAAAAAAATCTGCTATCCATGGACCATACGCTAAAAGACATTTCATGAGTTTGTATTTCCAAGGATGGATAAAAAGAAAGAGGAATAAAAACAAAACAATTGAGGGAACCGTTCGAGCACCATATTTCAATAATCAAAATTTCCCACGTTTCCACAGATTCGACTTTCACGAATCCGGAATGTCAACAATAAAACAGGAGAGGTAACAACGATAACAAAAAAAAAATCTCTTAATACTAAATTACTGCGCGACAAGGCCAGAAGTCGACCAATCCGTCTAGTATAGCGCTCACTTAACGACAGACCCATGCGAGCGAGCGGTCTAACGTATCGCCAGCACCGCCTACGCACGGCGCTAGGGACCTTATTAAGATAAGGGTTACGCCCTGGTCATAAACCAATGGATGCAACACTTTATTAGGCGTTACATGGAGGTATCCAAACCACACCAATGCAACGAAAATGACAAAATAAATGGGGGGGGGGAATATTTAATATAAATATTTGGGGATGACAAAATAATAACTTATTACCAAATTTCCTCGAGTAAAAATTAAAATAATTTTTACCAAATCAGGGCGCACAAAATGTTCAAGTTAAAGTTAAACAGCGACATGAAAGTGTTAAATTTATACTCAACTGTTACTAAGAAAAAGCGTTAAAAACATTTATAGAACAATAAGGAATGAGCACTCCAGCATCTGTGAAATAAATGTATGATATTTGCATCTGGTAAATATTTGTACATGTACTGAAATGCTAAGCAACTTCAACAGCTTGTATTCACACGCACACTTAAAAAAATTATTTGACATGTCCGATCCCACGATCCACTGATCTATCTCGTAGAAAACCAACAGGAAAGAAGTGTTGTTTTTATACAAGGCCTCACGCTATTGCAAACACAACAGCTCCTAATCAACTCTTAACAGCAAGGGAAAATGGCGTCTCAACATTTTTTAAAGGCTTGAAAATGGTGGACAAAAAAATGGTGAAAACTGCCAACCGTTTTATTCAGTGCCCCCAGTGTTCTGTAGGAAGGTAACGGAAAAGATCCGTTCCTGGGAACTGGTTCATTTTTTAAAAAACTTAAAAACGCCTAGGTTCCTTTTAATTTTTTGAGGAACTGGGACGTGAACTGGTTTCCCTTTTTGAGGAACTGGAACGGGGGTTCCTTTTCTCTGTAAAAGTTTTCTTTAGTCATAATCTTCAAATTTTTTAAAGTTTGTCGACAACGGAACCGAATGTGTCCGCAAATCGGCGTATAGCCTTTTGATCAGTTCCCGTAAATTTTCATGTAGTCCCGTACGTTGAAAAGAAAAGAAAAATTGCGTAGGAATCTTTATTTAGCTTTACTCACAGCGTTATGAGGTAGGTCATGGAATTTAAACAATATTTTTATTGGAAGGAACGCAGAAGTTCCAGGTTCCTTTTCTGGTTCTGATCCCTTTTTCATCGGAGGAACGGGAGCTGGAACCGGTTCCTTTTCAAAAACGAACGAACCCAACACTGCGTGCTCCGCACCCTGCGTCACCGCCCAGGTCACCCCCACTCCAAAAGGCGAGCTCGCAGAACAAACGCAATCGAACGTGACAGCCTGCAGGTAGAGCGCGCTGCATGATAGACGCGAACAGATGCTAGCGACGAGCGGATCTCTTTTGTTTGGACTCGCTCAGGTACACACGAGAGCTAGGGGGTTGCAGCGGGGCGTAAGCACTGCGCGCATCTACTCTGAAGTCTGAACGAGCCTGCTGTTGTTAGTGATTCTCCTCTTCTCCGGCAGCCAGCGCCGCGCTCTGTACACCCGTCACGCTTTGACAGTATCGTCCCGGTGTGACAAACAGACGTCACAAACCAGCAGCAGAAAAAAAAATCGCCCTTACTGGTGGCGTCCACGGATAAGCCGAACATTTTAGTTGCACCGGCGTCAGCGACACTCAGTTCGGCGAAGTGCAATTCTGGACCAAATCAGTTAAAAAAAAAAGAAAAACGAATTGTTCTTTCCGGTCGCCAACGGGATTGATGTGACAAGCGTTGGTCATTACGAAAAACTTGCCATCGTGTTTGGACTCATGCCCGAGCAATTTTGTGAATCGAACAAATGAAAAAGGAATAACGAACATCAAAAATTCAGTGGAACTTATCTGCGGTTGACTCCAAATATTTAAAGAGCAAATTTCCCCATATATGCCAACTGGGAATAGATTTTTATTACTTGTGACTTGGTGATATTCTGTTGACCAATTGGTGCTTAATAGCATTGAAATCAACTGGGCACCGGATTACTCTATTCTCGGCGATCTTTGATATTTGATCGTGTTCTTCAAGTGAGAAACTCTCTCTTGAACTTGAGCCGGGATTGCACCTAGGAAACAGAACAATGTCTAACTTCTTCAGTATGTGGAAGACGAACAAGTCCAGCGGCGACAAGAACGCCACCGGCGAGATGTCGTCCATCGCCAACAACAACAACAACAGCTTTTTCGACGACGCCGACTTTGGCAATTGGGAGTGCGCGCGGGCCACAAAGGAACGCATGTCCGTGTCCCATTCCGGCCGCTTTAAGGAACGCCTGCGGCGACGCTCATCCCTGTTCGACGGCAGTTCCAAGATGGCCACCGACGAGGAGGACGAGCGACCAACCCAGCAGCAGAAGAATCCTCACGGTGACGACAGTTCCACCGCCCGCGTCCACCACTCCCGTTCCAGTTCTAACTCCAGCAACAACAGTCAGAAAAAAGCCGAGAACAACGAGAACATCAACAAGGCCAAAGTGTCGGTCAGTTATAACGCCGCCAATCAGCGGGCTTCCATCGACCGCACGCAAATCGCCGGCCAGTCGGTGACCAGCCACAACAAGGACTTGCCATTACAATCGGTGGCCATTTGATCGAATTAAGAGACCCGTTTGATATATCGATGAAACGCGGCATCGTTTTGTGAGATTGCAAGCTCAGACACGATGAGAGCGTCAAAGGACTTTCATAGTGGCCAGCATACATAATGTATAGTAGTAATCAAATGGCATCTACGTTAGTGACTTTTTTAGTAAAAAAAAAACGGAGAGTGCAAACATATGTGATAATGTGATTTATATGCATTCAAATTGTAGCAGTATGGGTTATTAATATGCATATAAACAAAAACATGTGTTGATAAAACATTCGCGTCAATTTCTAATAATTCGTAACAGAACTACCGGTATCTGAATCATGAAATACATTCGTGGTTATAAAATCATTCAAGAAATCCAAATAGATTTTAGTAGACCATTAAATATTTTGAATACAATGTTAGATTCGATCATTAGAAATGCACATTTTTTTTAATCACCGTATTGCCTAGAGCATTACTGACTAACTAAAGGATTACTGCACCCTCGTGTCTCTATGGAGATATATGTGAGGGACAGGGAATGGAAGGGGATTGGCAGCTGGAATAGCTAGGCTTCAGGATCCACCCCTAAGCTCTGGACTACCTAATGGAAGCTCAGGGGTGACGCCAGTACCACAGGATCGAATAAACGAAAGCCTCCGCCGGGAATCGAACCCGGGACCACCCGCTCAGTAGAATGTGACCATTCCCACTGAGCCACTGGGGGCCGACTACGCTTTCTTCACTCAATGCATCACTGGAGATGTGAGGTTCAAAATGTTTCAACAGGTGACGAAATATTGCAATGAGAAAACTGTTCGTACACTCAATTTTGGATAGATTTTCATATGGAACATGAGTCAAGAAAATTATTATTAAAATACCATTATAAAATCGGATTAACTCAATTTTCTTGAATGATCAGATTTACATCGAACTATTTTAAACTTTCAATTTACTTAAATACGAAGATATCCGGTAAAACCATGAAAAATCATCAACATATGGAAAATAATTGTAGACGATTGATTTCTCTTGTGTACCTCTTTGAATAATTTTTTAATAGTGTTATTTCGTTAATGTCTGAACACATAGCTCCGCCAAAGATCATGTGCTACTTCACCACGTGGTCCATCAAGCGGGCCGGACAGGGCAAATTCTCTCCAGAGAAAGTCAACTACACGTTGTGCACTCACATTGTGGTGGCGTTTGCCACCATGAAAGACGGCAGACTGGCTGCGCCCAGCGAGAAAGACGAGGAACTGTATGCAAAAATTGTGGAACTGAAGAAGCAATCCGAATCGCTCAAGGTGCTTCTTGCGCTGGGAGGATGGAATTTCGGAAGTAAACCATTCAGGTAGATCACAAACCGTTTCACTTTTATTTCTCTTTTGCTGTACTCTTTAGTTCCAAGTTTAGTTCCCATTATGTATTGTGAAATATTCATACAGCAGTGAAATGGAACCACCACAACCACCACAACCACCACCACCACCTAATAAACATTTTTAAGACGGGATCCTAAATTGATTCTGTACATGTACATACAAGTACATTTGATTTAATTCATTTGACATTTGACATACCAAAAGTACAAAAAAGAATCATAGCAATTTTTTGGAATTCCATGGAAAGATCTATGAATTAATCCATATTCAATATTACTTTTTGTTTACTAAAATTTGTTACTAATTATTCAAAATTATTAAAATTATTTACTAATGTTTGTTCATTGATATATGATTAGGGAAATGACCGAAACAATGTTCAAGAGAAACTCCTTCGTGTACGACGCAGTGGAGTTCCTAAGGACCCACAACTTCGATGGAATCGATATCGATTGGGAGTATCCGAGAGGAGAGGAAGAGAAGGACAAATATACTCAACTACTCAAAGTATAAAAACACACATTTGAATCACATTTGTCCATTTCATATTCCAGAGTCAAAGCAATTCACGTGTATTTCAAGCACTAACATATTCAATGCATCTATACGTTTCAGGAACTCAAAGATGCGTTTGAAGGAGAAGCGAAAACGAACAAGGTTCCTCGTCTCATCCTGTCGGCGGCTGTGCCGGCTAACTCGGAAGTGATTGAAGCTGGTTACGACGTTAAGGAAATTTCCAAGTGAGCTTCACGTATTTTCACTTTCGGCAGGTGTACTAATTGAATGAGAAGAATTATTTGCAAAATAAAATCTAATTTTAAATTTGTTCAATCAAGAACCTTGGATATCATCAATATCATGACATACGACTTCCACGGACTTTGGGAAAATCACGTGGGGCACAATAGCCCTCTGATGCCGATGAGCATGGCTGGAAATTACGACAGCAAGTTGACAACGGTAAGTTCTTAAGAGTACAATATCGTATTGAACTGTGAATTATTGGACGTTTCAACTATAACATAATTTCAGGAGAGAAAAGGATATTATTATTCATTGTATTGGTTTTGTATAATGGATATGTTTAGAATATTGAGTTTCAATTGTGCAATTTTGGAATATTCAATTTTCAATTGTGAATTTGTGCAATATTCACAGGAATTCAGCGCAGATGAATGGGTTAGATTGGGTGCGCCCAAGGATAAGATAATGATCGGGCTGGCGATGTACGGAAGGACATTCACGTTGGAGGACACAAATAAATTTGACATTGGAAGTCCAGCGATTGGAGGTGGTGCCCCTGGCAAATATACCAAAGAACCAGGAATACTTGCATTTTATGAGGTAAAACGTTTTCTTATACAGTATTTAACATGTGCGATGTGTACCGATTTATGTCGTCCAGTTAAAAATGTTCAACACGTGAAGATGTGATGTTGAAACTGCATAAAACTCGAGACTTATGAGATTCAATCCAGGTTAATTCGCTGTTGATATTTTTAGGTCTGCGACTTTCTAAGAGACAATGCAACTCTGGTGTGGGATACCGAACAGCTGGTGCCATTTGCATACAACGGTAACTTAATTAAATTTACACCGCTTTAATTCTTGAAATCATTTTCAATGTAAATGTTAAGATCTCACTGATTGTTTTATCTGTGAATATGTAATAGGAGAGCAGTGGGTCGGATTTGATGACGAAAGAAGTATTAAGGGCAAGGTAAATATATGTTTATTGATTCCAAATAATTATTAATTATGATGGAACTGTAAAATAATGATGGTAAATGGTTTAGGTAATATACATAATTTTAAAATTAGTATTATAATTGTTTGTCCAACAGATTGATTGGTTGAAGAAGAAAGAATACGGCGGTGTAATGATCTGGTCAATGGATCTCGACGACTTCAGCGGACACTGTGGTGGCCCCGGATATCCGTTGCTGACTATGGCTCACAAGGAGCTGCAGGGATACGGCGTTCCAGGTGGAATCATCAGTCCCGAATTGAATACTCTGAATGCAAAGTCATCTGCGCCCGTTGATCGTAAGTGCTGCAAAAATTCAATTGTAAATCATCATAACGGATCAATTAATATTTGGAAAATTTCCATTCATCTTGGTTTTTTTTTTAAATGTAGATGTTACTTAATTAATTATATCTGTTTTCTCTAACGCCTAGCCAATGAAATTGTATGCAAGGAAGCGGACGGTTTCATCAGCTACCACCGTGACGTGGCCGACTGCACCATGTACTACATGTGCGAGGGCGAACGGCGGCATCACATGCCCTGCCCCACCAACTTGGTGTTCAACGTCAACGAGAACGTGTGCGACTGGCCCGAAAACGTTGACGGTTGCGCCACACATGTAAAAGCAGCATAGAGTATCATCTTGCAGGCCATCATCATCCAAAATAATTCCACAAATCACCCAGCGCGAATACCGCGCGCGCCCCATCCATCAAAGGCATGAGGTCCAAGACGAAGAATTGATTGTTTTCAATAGTTAGCGTGGTCTACATTTAAGGAATTTTTGGTCTATCTTTAAAGGTTCGCGTGGTCTACCTTTAAAGATTTTTTCGGGCGTGCTTTACAGATATAATCACGCAAACTCTCCAAAAATTCCATGTCGTCTCAACGCATGAAACAGTTCACAGATAACAAAAAATTAAAAAAGGAAATCGATTTCAAGATGGAGGCCGCTCAACATGAGTTTCCCAATCAACGATGTCTTTCGTCTCGTACAATCGGTTGCATTGAGTCGAGCTATAACTGCCACAATTTACGATGAGCTGCTGGACAATAATTGCCCACTTCCAATAATTGGCAATGGTGTGGGAGATGATATCATCTTCGTTAGGATTATAATTGACTTCGAGTATATGCAGCTAATTATCAGCACCGAAGTGTGTACAAATCGATTGCAAATCCACGCTATAAATGTAAATAGCCAAATGATCAAATGAAAAAAAAATTAAGTATTTTTACACTAATTTTGCACAAGGTTCGGCGTCGCACGGATGACCAAATGGGGATGACGTTCCGGGACTTCGGCGAACAATGGACGGATTAATGAATAACTGTCACCTGTAATTTAAGTAAAAACAAAATGAAATTTACTTTTTATAATTTATAGGACAAACGATAATGGCATCTGTTAATATTATTTTGTACGTTTATATTTTTGTGATGGGCCACGCTTATGCCCTTCCGTAGGCACCCACAAATATACAGACTTACTGCTGTTAAAGAGATTCTCTAATTTAAATATTTTCAATATACCCAATGTGCGAATAGAAACGCAAGAATTACATTTTTGTTACGGCTTAAATTGAATTTATCCGACAAAAAACCCACTTACTTAAATTTTTTTTTTTTGATTTATAACGAGTAATTAGCAATTTAATTCAGCCGATGTTCTAAATTGTACGTCCAATTCGATCGGTAACTCCAATTAAAAAAAAAACTGTTGGGTAACGGTTCTTTCACATTGTCCATAACAATAATTTGTTGTATGTTTTGGGGATTTTCTGCATTTTTTGCTACAGGATATACGTTATTGATGGGCTCCGCACGAAAAAGTAAAAAATTATCGTAATAATGTTCTGCGATCCTCTTCATTTTCTAAGTTTGCACTAGAGTGTGTATCGACGCAAAGTGGCGCTGGCGCGGTTTTGTTCGTTGGATGTGCTAACTTGATTTCAAATATATCAGCATCATCACATACTTTGAGGAAGTTATACAAAAGAACTGCTGAAGTTCAAATTTAAATAAAGCAAAATGTATTCGTAAGATATTAAATTCGATAGTGCAATTCAAAACATTCGTGTACATGAATAGAACATTGAAAAGGAGAAATGCACATGTTGAGCATCAATTTGTGTAAAGAGTTGGATTTGGTAACCAAAATTATTGAAATAGAAATTGGCAATCAAACATTTGCAAACTCGAATTTTTTATTTCTATTACTTTGTTCAGTCTTCCTTCTATGTGTGATGGAATATAGTTACCACAATCTTATTAATTTCACACGTTTGAAACGTTCGAATACGTTCCAACTAAAAAGTGTACATATAGTTCTACGAAACAGTACTATGTGTGATAGGAGTTAGGAAATGTTGAACGAATATTTCTATAAAACATCAATACAAATACCTTATCTAAAAAAAAAATGAAAACACCATTTTCTATAGATCCTCTTTTCTTTAATTCTTTTGTATCGCTTTTAAATTGTGAAAAGAAGATACATTTCTTGTCCGAAATAAATAGGTTTTCCAACGCTATCGATTGTATATGACGTGCATGAACAAATGTTGCATGTATTAAAAATGAAGAAATAAAAAATATGATTTATAAATAAATTGTGTGACTTTGTCAATGCTATTCAGCTTTACGAGTAGGCGCACTAGCCTGATCCGGATCATCCCGAGGGTTGAAAGATGGTAAATTTCAGAGGCATGATGATTGTTGGCAAACAGCATATGCACGAAGGCGATGCGGGTGAACTGTGAATGCGAAGACATAGGAACAGCAATAACTTTCGGAGTAATTATTATTTTTTCTCTTTTCGAGTGGTTCTTACACAAATTCTTCGTTCCAAAAATGATAACTTTCTTTTTTTCGAAAAACAAAAAAATTGAATACAAACTAAAAATTCAACGTTTTATTTATTTTATTGTCAAAATTTGAATAACAAGAATTTTATCTGCTTGCAGCAGGCAACACACGATTCTATTAAGTTGGTTTTATTGAGTGACGAGTATAATTACGTTACGTGTTTGTTACAACCGATTCCAACAAAGATGAACTATACATGTTTTACAAAATGATCATAACAAGCATAGACGATAAAAAACTAATTTGATTATGGGTCGTTCGTTCATACGCATAATGCCAATTTTCACAACATCCATAATAGATTTCAAATAATTAATGATTTATAACTATTGAATATTACATGTAAGCATAACTCGTAATAATGAAATAAAAATTATAATTGAACTTGTACGATGTTTCTATTTATAAGTATCATATTAAAGAGGCTCGGCATTTATTTCCAGAGCTTCTCAAAAGTAACACTATCGGATGATTAATCAGGGCCTGCCCCAATAAGAGTATATATACCATAAAGGGTTTCATTTTGACCTTCCCATTTGTTTAATTTAAGAGTACGATTTTGTACCTGTATATCAAGCCCCTGTGATTTTGGGTATGAACTAAAAATATCGCACAACAAATTTAGGAAAATAAGATGTGCGAAACAATGTTCGACTTTCATAAAAGTAATCTTAGTTAGAAAAAAATGTTTCAAAATGTTGACGAATGTGTTAATTGTTTTTGTTATGATCCGTCGAAAGATCGATATCGATTAATCGATAAATGAAGTAGTCAATAATATGGATGAGTCCTTTGAATCAAGGAAATGGAGACACAAATTACCGATGAGGCACACATTATTTTCAAACACAAATGATTTTCCAATTTGATAAAAACATATGTAAAGAGAAAAAACATGTACAAGAACCTGTAACTAAAACAACTGAAATCTATAATTCGGCGAACGAATCAGCTTCAAGTGCGCTTCAGTTTTACGAGAGTATCATCGTTGAAGGCTACATATCAGGACCAGATCATTTCAGTTTGATTGAAAAATTCCTGCTAATGAGTAAGTATTTTTCTCAGATCAGAGAGTCAAATGATTTATCGTCGTAAAACGGACAAAGTTTATTCGATTGCCAGGAAATAATCAGGCAAAACTCTATGTGATGACGTCAGCAGATTAATTCGTTGGCGGGCGACAGTAAAGCACAAACCGCTTTCGAAATTATTCAGTGAACGGAGTCAAGTAGATTTTAGTTTTTACTGGTGATCAAGTTACGAGTATATAAATGTAAGTCTTAATTATTTTATATTTCCCCTGATGACGTTTACTGTGCGCAACTTCCGGTTCACACATGGAATGTCCTCGTGATTCGCTCTGTAGATGGAACCGGATACGACCTCTGAAAGAGGGCCTTGTGGAAATCGAGTGCCGGCAAACTGCGGTGGTCGGACAAATGCCCCTCGGAATTCTTTGGGCTGCGCTGGTAGCGCTCGTTGCACGAATTGGTCGTCATATCCTGAAGACTACTCTTACCGGAAGTGACGACCGCGATAGGCAGGGGCACCGCCGGATAGCTCCAGTTGAGCGAGAAATCGTCGCAATAGCCGGGCGGCGCTCCGATCGCCCCCGCCAAACCGCCGGCCACTCGACCACCGCCACGCCCGTTCTCGAATTGCCCCGGGGCACTACCGCTAGTAGCGCCACCGCTGTTGTCGTTGGAGCGACACAGACGGATTCGAATTCCCCGCTCCAGATCGCGATGAAACATGAGCTCCTCGCTGCCGCCGTTACCGGCCACGCGATTGGTGGAATTGTTGCGCACGCGCAAACTATCGTTGTTGCGATTGGCCGGCCACACGTACTGGTGCGTCCGGCGCTGCTGGATGTGCGGCACAATGATGTCCTGGTCCTGGTCGGGGAACGCGTCGGCGTCCTTGCCCGACGAGTCCTTGCTGCCGCCGCTCTTGGGCGATTCCTCCGACGAGATGCTCATGGCGTCTGAACCCTTGAGACCGCCACCAGGGGTGGGCGGAAGCGGGCTGGCGCACTCGTCGCTGTCGCTGGACGTTTTGGGCGAGGCCATGTTGTCGTGAGTGTCTTCCGTGCTGGAGCTCTTCTTGCTATCCGTGGCTCGTTCGCTGGCCTGCGTAGGAGAACACGAAACATAACAATGATGACTGATGTTACGCAACGATTGTAATGCTAACGAGTCAACGGGATTTAAAAAAACTGAAACCATCTTAAAATCACATGAATTCATTGATGCTTCTCAGTTTACATAAAGTTACGATTTATTATATAGAGCTTAGCGGTGGATCCTGCAGTCTGGCTATTCCAGCTGACATTCCCCATCCCTTCCCTTCCCTGCCCCTCACATATCTCGAAAGAGACACGAGGGTGCAGTATTCCTGTAGTGCACTAGGCGCTACGGTGATTTAAAAAAAAAAAAATATATATATATATATAGAATGATATAGGAGCAAGACAAAAAAAGTGCAGAAGCACGTTAGTGCGTTTTTTAGTTAGTATTTTGCGTATTTAATCAAAGTAGGCAGAAAGAACGCTAACAAAAAATACTAACTAAAAAACGCACTAACGTGCTTCTGCACTTTTTTTGTCTTGCTCCTATATCATTCTAAAGCTATTGGTGTGATTAAAAAGAGACCGAGCAGTAGAAAAAATAAGAAAATGAAATTTAGTTTAATTTTTACCTTATCGACGGAATTCTTCTGGAAATACACGCGTGCAACAACAATTTTTTTTTCAAACTAAGGAACACTTTGTCGCACAACAGGATAGAAGTACACTATTTGGCTGCCGTCAACGTAATGATAAGATATTCTTCCTAGACGACAATTTAATACGAGCGTTCTCTGTGCGACCAAAATTACTTTAGTTGGGTGGCCAATAGTCAGCAGCGCGCTTAACCAAGACGTATTTAAGCATTCATTTTATGCTTGTTATTCATTAGTCTGTCACAGATTTGCTTTGCTACACCCAAAATTTTGAATTGCAGCAAACGCTGATGGACAACGACATTACCGATTAATGGCCCGATATTGGTGAGGTGCCTGCACCCGCCTTAGTTCCTGTTTTCAAATCAGGCAATCAAAATGCACGAGATTGGACTAAATGTGGACGGATCAATGGGTCACTTAATCCGGTAGCTCAATATGGGTGACCCGCTTGCTTTTGAAAAAAGCGTAGGAGCGCATGCAGGTTTAATGGGTTAATGTGGCGATTGATCGCGGGTGCACCCAGCCACGAAGACAGTCCCGTTAATTTATCAGCTGCTCCACCGGTTTGTGGAATTGCTAATTCAACTGATTGAAATGCACTTGGTGTATTACGCTCAAGCGCTGGTTCGATTTTGTTTACTGGCTATAGGCGATAGTAGGAAGTGGCATCCTTAATTCGGGGTACTGAAGCGCGTCGTCGTCCAGTGAGAAGTTCAACATGATGGCCTCAATATCGTCAGTTCATTATTTTGACCAATCATAAAAAAGTCGATAATTGGCTTTTTACCGAATAAGTAGCTAAAAACTAGCTGTTAAGAAACAGTTTTTGTGATAACGGTTTATCTAAAAGACTTAATGAACCGAAGAGCGCAAGTCTTAATTAATCAGGTTTTGTGATTTAGATTTAGCTTTAGCTTTATGGACCGAAGATAGTGATAATCCTACTTTCCGGCAATATAGTGTTGTTTCAGCTAAAATGAATTATATTGCGAAATAAATGAGCGTAATTGATTAATTTTCTGCTATAGTGATTTCACTTTGAGGAAATACCTTCTTAATATTAAAATTAACGTAATTAGCGAATTTTGACACATCAGCTATTAACTCGTAGATTTATATTGACGAACGATATTTCTAATTGTTTTCATGCTAACGGAGAATAATTTGGATGTTACTATTCCACGTATAACCCGTTCGTAGAAAATTCCCCTCTGATGAAAGCCATTCACATACAAGTAACATTAAGTACGGTTTTAGAACATAAACATGTGTGCGCGTAATTGATTAATTTTAATCAATATTATTAATCAATATTGATTGATTAATAATAAGTGACGTTCGAAATTATTTTCTAAGTGATATGTTTGTTTGCGCTACGTTTTTAAAACGCTAACATGGTTTGCATTTCCGTAAGCGTCTGCATTTTGACCGCCTTAAATAATTAACTTACCTGACTGTTTTCTATCGATTTTGATAGCGTCGTCACTTTTTCTTCCAGTTCTGCGCATTGGACTAATAACTATTGAAAAAAAATAGAATTGTTCAATTTCAAAGTTTCCAGTTTTGTGCATTAAAACAATATATTCAGTGCTATTTTTCCTTACGTCTTTTTCCACTGTTGATAAGCTTACTTTATCTTCTTCAAGTTTCTAAAATAAATTAACATAATTCAACATAAAAATAAATATCTGTTTCATTTAAATGGAATGACATGAACAAATTCATATACCGTTAAGCATCATATGATTAAAATCGATATTAAAGCAGTAAACACATTTTTGAGAACGAACATAGTAATTTCGACAGTACATTTAATTTATTAATGCCTAAAAAGTATAAGATTCTTACCTTTGTAACTTCCTTGAGTTTTTCAACCTAAAAACAAATTCAAAATAGTTTAGATTTCGATAAGTGATGAAACATTTCAGGCAGAAAGTAACCAGAACAGTCAAACGCTCAGGGGTGTTTAGACAAGTCGGTTAATTTAATCCTTTTTTCTTGGGTAAGTACATTTCGTCATTCGCAAGGATCTTACGAAAAAATATTTGGACTAACGCTTTCGTCACGTCTCAATTATAATGTTACTCTCAACATTTTGCAATTGTTTATTCGAGCACTTTCGTGGAGGAAATCTCCCTAGGCGTTTATGACGCCATCACGAAGCACGGTCACATCATTAACGGTTAGATAATCGTTCGGGTTTATGGCGGGGCTCTTTAACATACCTCCCCTCTTAATTGCTTGTTGTCCGACGTTAATCGCTTGGATACAGTCACCAAACTCTCCACGTCCACGTAGTTTCGCTTCCAAGCTCGAAACGCTTCCAGGTACGCTTTGTGATCGGCAAAGTCTCTGTATTCGGTGAACTGCCAGAAATATTCAGATTGAGTGAGTGAGAAAAAGAGAGAGCATTGGCATTGTACGAATAGAAATCGATTCCGTTAAAAACCAATTAGCAAGCATTTTAAAGTTAATTCGTCTCGGAACAACTTCCGTATCTTCCCACCAATTACACGACCATTTCAATAATCATCGACATTGAAACGCATTGGTAATTCTGCAGCAATGAAACGTGGGGTATTTACGTTCTTCTGGTTTTCGTATAAGTTATGCGCGTTCTTACCTTTTGTAGTAACCGAATATCGAGACCGGCTTCTTCAATTTCACACTGTAAATATACTCGTTTGCAAATATTCTTGGACGTTTCGAGAAGCCTGTTCAGAAAGCAGAGACAGTACGCCTAAAAAGTAAAAAATAAAATAAAATAAAAATATAGTTAGCATAATTCGAATGAACAATGATTCGAATATTCATTTCAAATGTTTTACAAGCACGAGAACAGATTTCTAATGTCAAGAAAAGAAAAGAAACATGTTTACATTACTAAAGTTTAAAAATAATAAATCTAGAGTAGATATTAGTGAAATATTTGCTAAATTAAAAATGTAAAACATCTCACCATCTATTTCCTGCGATTATATTTGCATGCTACGAACACTATAAATATTTTTTTTATATTTCAAAAGGAATATTCATAAACTTTCGTAAAGATTTTCAATAAAATGAAATACTAGCAAATGATATTAAAAATAAATTATTATGACTACAGTAAATAAAGGTTATCTAGGGCAGATAACAACTGTGCATGAACTATATACAAGTTTGAATTTGGCAAATAATTCTAATAAAGATTGACACAATGCAATTCAACGTATAAATAATAAAATTAATACGGCATGTACATTAACGGCTAATTTGTACCCGTTATCCGTTATTAAATATCCGACACCCGTTCATGCAGCCATTGATCTTAGCGTGTACAGTGTGGCATGTCATCAACGTATCTAGTCACACTGTGCCGAGATATCAATTAGAATGTTCTCGCAACGTTCGCATACCAGTGCCATTCGGTTGCCCACCTATCGGCTTTTCATGTGTTTACCAACGAGGCAGAAGATTTAGAGTACTGCCGACCAGTTTACTAACACCTCTGTGGTCTGGCCTGAAACCTCTGTGGTCCATTTTTTATATTAACTTTTGGTTTCGCTTTATCCACCAAAATATCTGTTTCGTTAAATTACCCTGAAGATGGCACTACTAGAAATATTATCGATGTAGTTAATGATAACAACGTTTTCTGAGCATCCCAGACAAATATCCGAAATATGTCGCGATTCGGAATTTGGAAAGTGACCTGAAGCATTAATTTTGAGGTTTGAATTTTGGCCTGTCAATCAATCTACTAACAATTAATTTTAACAGTATCTTTTCATCGTTAAAATATGTGCATGCTCGATTCCATTGGCGAAAAAATGAATTTTTCTGTCATTTTCGTGGAGACAGCATGCGACACACGCATGTTTTCCAATCAGCCATGTTGTTCACCAACGCTACTACACCCTCTATGCATTTTAGTTCGCTGTTGTCTAATGTTTATACCGATTTGCCACCACAAACATGTCGGCGTCGTTGGCGTCGCAGACGCCAGCGTCATAGTCACGCGGAAGAAAAACTATACACACACAACGTACATATACAAAAAAGCAAAAGATAAAGAAGAAGAAAAAAAAACGGACCCGCTTCACACTTATCTCTGGGATCGCGCGCATCCACCAAGCAGTTAAGGATTTAAACGCTATATAGCCGGTGCCGTGAACCGTAACAATTGGCGATTAAAATATTTGGAAGGTGGCCGTTTCCTTGTTTGCCACCGCCACCAGAAAGTACTCGGGGTTGGGAAACGGCGCGTTGGCAACGATTTGGAGGGTTACCTTAAGAGTTTCTTAGATTTCTTCCCATCTTGGCCCGCTCAACGAGTCGAAGGTAACCCGCATCAGATAATCCACTCAGATACAAAACATAGGGCTTTCTTTTTCAAGTTGGTACCCATACAAACCATCAACGATTAAATGATATCCTACTAATTACCAAGAAATAATCTTGTGAAGATATAATTAATTTATAGACCTTTCAATTGGATTTCGTTTTTGCTATTCCAGTGTGTGGCCACACTCGCTATCATTTCATTCACCACTTTAAATAGTAAATTTGCTTCTTGACATCGAACTACCATTCAAAGTTCGTGCAGCTAATGTATGTTCTCGAAGTGTCGTAATTAGTTGTGGCTGTAATTTCTGAATAATTAGTCAAAACAGATATTGCTACTCCGCCGGTATGTTATGACAGGCAGTAAGGTCAAAGAGACACCGTTTCCACCAAAGTTCACCTTGTTAATTGTTTGAGAGGTTCACTATCTGCGTGTGCATAATGACTCGAAAGGAAGATGATGAACGAAATAAGCGTATCACATTCCACCCATGGTGTGAAGCAGATTGGCAAAACCTTCCTTTTCGTTTTACGGAAGAAGAGACGTTTGATAAATGAACTCTGAGGCTGATGTTTTTAGATTCGCCTAGCATTTCACTTGCAAACTGTTTGGTGGGCCGAGTAACATAGAGACACGAGACACGAGGCTGTAGTGCATTAGGTACTACGGTGATTTAAAAAAAATGTGATCTTGGTTTAGCTCAGCTTATTTTTCGTTATCTATTTGAATGCCATCATTTTTTTAAGTGGTTCATCTTCAGTGTTGGGTTCGATCATTTTGAAAACTAACCGGTTTTAATTTCCGTTCATCCGATAAAAAAAGGAACAGTACTCGTTCCAATTCCTACAGAAAGGCATAAAGAACTCTATATCCAGAAAAAGAACCCCGGTCTAGTTCCTCGAAAAAAGGAACCAGTTCCCGTTTCAGTCCCTACAGAATTTAAAGTGTGCGGCCTCCGTGGCTCAGTGGCTATGGTCATAGACTACTAAGCGGATGGTCCCGGGTTCGATTCCCGGCGCAGG